>JAZKJV010004805.1:0-34327 GCA_037367405.1 Ottelia alismoides | reverse complement strand
TCTTAGGCACACGCCCAGTGGCTACGCCGCACGCGGCCACCCTGACAGCTGCTACTGCTGCGTACGCACGGAGGTTGCCAGCCATCTTTGACTTTACATATGATTCATGTGTTGGTAATGGCCAAACACATCAAATGCAATCAAGTAACAGAGTCAGACTTGACGCCCTCACTGTGTGCGTAGTATCCTTTGGCGCGGCTCGTATCCTTTGGCGCGGCTCGATCACGGCGGCAGCGCACCCGATGCCGCAGCAGCTGGGGACATGCTACTGCCTGACGTGGCCCCCATCTGTGCATGCAAGACGAAGCGCAGTGATGGCGCAGTGGCCCATCACGTGATGGGATCTGTAGCTGCGTGGATGTGCATGTGCATGCGGTCACACCCTTTTCCCGCAGCAGGCTGCAGATGACGGGTCTGCGTGGGGCGGGTCCCCCGTTCGTTTGATGGGGGGTATGTATGTACGTCCCGTGTTATCGACCGCAAGGGTGGGGCGAGCTGTCGCTCCACTTTACTACTGTTTCTCTTTGAAGGCGTTTTCAACATCCGTGCACTCGGTCCCCTTGCGCATGATCCCCAAGCAACTTGTGCAATGTGCATAGTGTTTCCCCCACCAATCCAGAATCCCCTTGCACCCAGCCACAAATCTTGGCGAATACACTTGGCTTATTGCAAGCGCTCTATGCCTTTCGCGTTGTCGGTTGCCTGTCGCGGTCGTTGTCAAAGGACTGAAAACACCGTTTGTTTTAGTGTCTGGGACACATGCTGCACTCTTGTTCGCGTTCCCCACCGTTGGGGTATTGGCGGCGCTTGCTGTGAGCGCGCCGGGCGCGTTGCCCTGTGTGATCGATCATTCCTGTATGCATGTGTGCGTGTGCCGACTCACGCCGGTGCAGCGCGTGCGCTCCGCTCTTGTGCTCACCGACCGCCGATCAGGGTAGGCTAGCCCGCCCACAGTGCGCAACAGTGAATCGCCCACTGGAAGCGGGACGTTGAGATCTATAGCGCAATTCGTTGCTTGCTGAACGGGTGGTGATGGTTGAGCAGCGTGACCAACGTCTGGGCCTTTCGTCGTTTGGCGGTGTTGCATCCGGGCCATGGCTTGGCCAAGGTGGCTGGGTAGATCGTAAGGCTGCTCCGTGCTAGCCCATCGTGCCCTTCTTGCTGTCATTATTGTTGTTTTTGTTCATCACCATTATAATAATACTGTTATTGATATCATTGTTATCATCATTGTTGTAGGTATCATCATTGTTGTTGTTGTTATTGCCAGAGCAGAACAGCAGGAGGACAAGCGTATTCGTGGCTTCGTGCAGGTTGCATCCCCGATTGCACCGCCGCCCTATACAGTATATCCCCCGACATATGCTGCCGCCGAACGTGCGCTACTGGCCAGGCAACCAAATGCGCACAGGTGCTACCACCTCTGGCAAGAAAGGTGCGTGCATCGCGCACGTATGCGGTTACTGTTGCATTGCGCGTGCGCCGCGCGTGGGATCTAAAGGCAGTCACACCCGGCCCGCACCGCCATTCTGGTTGTGGTTATCACACCCCGTATCGGTCGTGTCAAGCAATCGTGATGCTGCCGCAAGAACGCGACGGTGCAACAAACGCGACGGTGCAACAAACGCGACGCTGCCGCAAGAAGAACGCAAGTGCCTGCGGCCTGAGTTCTGGTGCACAATAGGCTGCTTGCGGTGATGAAGGGTTTTGGCCGCAGCAGAGCGTGGACCAACTGCACGAGCTGGCTACCAAAAGCAGTGTTCCCTTTGTTGGACACGACATCATCGTCGGTGCCTCCCCAGGTCTTGCATTGCGCTGCTGTCTAGGGCTCATGCACCTTTAAATCATCCTTGATGTGTGGGGCGGTTGCAGTCACGTGTTCAAATACACGACACAGCCAAAACAGGCAGGGGCTGACACCAGAGAGGGTGCCAGTCACCTTGTCGTCCAATTACATGCCTTGGTTACAACCACTCACTTGTGATACGACGGCCTGCCTTGGCATCCTCTGCTGACACCCCTTGCCGCGCGGTATGTGCAGCCGTGTCGGCGGCTGAAGGTTCACTTGAGAAGACCAAGCACATCGCTATGTTTGCACGCTGTCGGTGCACACCGCTGCAGGCCCCCGTGGTGTGCGGAAGCTTCGCCCGAAGCTGGTGGCGTATGGTCTTCCAAGATGCAGGGACGTTTGACAGGCAAGGAGCCCAGGGGGCGTTGATCGGCTAGCTGAACATCTAATGACACGCAACGGCTCAGTTGCGATTAACTCTTATTATTATACTATATACTCAAATATTATACTCGAATTTAAGCCGATTTGCCTCCAGGGGCGCCGCCCTTGAATTTCGGGCCATTTATTTTAGTTTTATTTTATTTTTTCGATGATCGTTTCACTTTTGGGACGCTTACTCAGTCTGGAAGCTCCAGGGTGCCTTGCACATGTTTAACTCGAGCTGCTGGCGGCAAGCATAGGGAAAGCAACGGTATGAGGCAAAAGCAAAAGTCCGCGTGTCGGGGAGGATCGGGCACTGCCTGGTGCTGTGTGGCGGTAGTTCTTCACTTGTAGCAGGTAGACCCGCAAGCCGTATGCGTCGCACTAGCCCCTGCAGGCGCACGTGGGCAAATGTGGACCCAACTTGGACATGGCTGTTTACCCGTTGATGATGCGGCCCTTCAGAGTGACCGCGACGGTGGTGATCCCGGACCGATGCCTCATCCGCATCCCGCCGCCATACGCACGTGGACTAAGCTGTACCACACCGTGTTGCCGTACAGGTCCACCGGCGTCGGCGGCTTGGATGGCAGCCTCGAGGGCGAAGGCGACAGGTTGGGCTGTGCACATTCACAGAGCGCAGCAGGAGGGGCAGCAACAACAGGCCAGCGGCACGTACAGCAGCGCAATGCGACGGACAGCCACTATGTCCGTGCAGGGCCTCCATCTCCCTCCGCGCGCTGACACCACAACCGTTGCCGCAGGCGTGATGTTGGTTGACGGCGTGCGTTCATGAGCACATGCCGAGGTCGCGCACGTACGTAAGCCGGCACCACGTACTTTTGCTTGCGCTGCGACTTGGATGAAGACAATGTGGTGGTGGTGGTAAGCGCGCTCACTCCGGCAGCGCTGCGCAAGCCCTGGGACTACGGTCCAAGCAGACAATGCGCAAGGCATGCGCGATGTTGTATCCTCTCCTTTCTCTGTTGTTGCCCAACCCACCACACCCTACCCCACTGCCGCCCCCAACCCCTGGATGGCTGTGCTGACGCACTACCCGAACCCCCCGAACACTACGGCTACCAATCTGATTGGTTGCAACGAAACGAAACCCACTTGTTCCCAATCCAAGGCCTGAGAATTCGGGATTGCAGTAAGTGTGAGCGGCAACGGAACCGTATCTGCTAGGGGTGTATCAACGCAGCATCAAGGCGTCATCGCGTACGCGCGCCAAGCGCATATTAGTAATCAAGCCCCTTCAGGGCCGTGTCATCGCTGTGTCAGGGCGCTGTCACGTACGCTAAGTACGCGCATCAAACATGCATCAGCAATCAAGCCCCTGATAGAATTAATGAATGTAACAATAATAATAATCACAAGAGTTGTTGTTTTAATGAAATTGTTCTTTCAGAACAGAATGTGTTACAGTTGGTGGAGGCCCACGGGGGCACGAGGGGCACTCGCACTGGTCGGTTCCAGGAATCCACAGCTCTCGCTCTTGTTATCACAATTGTTACTGTTGTCATCATTTGCTGTAATCGTCAAATCATAAAAACTGCATTTACTGCTCTTGTTGTTGTTTTCATCATTGTTATCATTATTGTATCATCCTCATAGTTGTAATGGTATTCATCATTGTTTGAGTTAGTTGATCCTTGATGGTACGCCGGGGTCGCGGGTTCGATTCCCACTTCCAACTTTGGTTTCGTTGACATTTCTTGTGGGTGTGTGGAAGAGGATTCATGACTCGGGAAGCGGCGGGGGGAGATCCATGTCCTCTGACATGACGTGATGAGGGATGTGTGTGTTGTGCGGAGTCGTGAACGACTCTCAACCTCCACGGCTTGCTGTCGTGTATTGATGTTATGAAACCACAATACATACAGTAAACACATCCGACATATAGCGCACCATGTATGCTCGTGTGAAGATCACTGATACTGGTACCCTCTGCCGCTTGCGGCCGCTGGCAATCGGGGTATCGGGTGGTGCTGTGGCCGACCCCGACGCAGTCGGACTGCATGTGACGGCGGCCTCTCCGCACCGCAGTGCTGCGTGTGTGTATGCGCACATGTGTGACTGGACGGCTGTGTGTACGGTTGCTGCGCCAATGCTGCTCCTATATCAATTACTACACGGCCGCAGGGAGTCGCTGGCCTTGATCCGTCAGTTTGTCAGCATGTCCTCCGGCCCTGGCAAGCTCAACCCCAGCTACTCGGATGTGCTGGTCATGGCGGGCTATCTCGGCCTATACATGTGCCAGGGGCCAATCATTCCATTCAAGCCCGGCCGCTTGGACGCGCCCTTCAACCTCACCACCCTAACCATCAGTGAGCCGCCAGAACGTGCCAACAGCCATTCATTCATTCCATCGTAACTGGTGTAAAACGCTGATTCATCTTTTTATCAAAATAGCCAACGGAACCGCACTCATCCACCGGCCTGCCGGACGGCTGACATGCCGCGCACATGCGCGTAGGCTTATTGCATGCGCTTCAAGGCACACAAACCAATATGCAAGCCTGGGATTCGCTTGTCGTCGGATGTCATGTTGGTTGGGCTCTAGCGTATCCAGCATCACATGCGCATGGTGGTTGCATGGTGTGCGTGTATGCACAAGGCACTGCTCACGCACACGCAAGACCTGCTTCCCCGCATTGAGAGCTTCCAGCTCAGGTCATAGGCACCATGACTGCACCCAAAGCATTCAGTGCCCCCGCTCGTTCCACCATGCTGCTGCTGCTGCTCAGCCATCACGTATTTGTCCCACCTGCTCGGTGCAGTGCAGCATGCAGAGGGCGCCAGTCACCTTCCGCTTTGCGTTTGGTTGCGCGTAGTGATCATACCCCAATACATGAGCAGCAACCACTGAGATGAGATGACGGGAATCAATCGCACCTGTGCTGCGTGCAGGTCCCAACGCGCCCAACCAGCTCCCTGGTCGCAACGACACAGCCACAGCCCTAAAGGCCAAGATGCAGCGTATGACCTTCAATGACACGGAGGCCGTCGCGCTCATCGCCGCTGGCCACACCGTCGCCGGGCGAGCGGGGATAGCGGGGGTAGGCAGAGTCTGCCATTCATGGGCTAGGGCTTTTAAAACAATGGTTAAACCCGCGTGGTTACGGGGGCTGGGCACGATGGACTCGCACGTAGTGCTCACCTTGCGACGATACCCAACGGGTGTCTACCCAGCCACCAGGGTCGGGAACAGGGCTTTACAGGGCTTAGGGCTTTGTTTCCTGTGTTGGTGGCTTGTTGGTCAATGCATCGGCAAAGATGTAATGGCTGGAGCAATTGCCCCACCGTTGCGGGCCGGGAATAAATCACCCAGTAGCCTGCCACCACGCTGGCCCTCGCTTCAGATGCTAGCTGCTGGTGGAGCTCTCTCCCAGCAACGGCCGTTAATGCCTGTTGCGCCTTGATAGGCAGCTCATGCCTCCTAACGCAACGCCAAAAGGAGTGATCAGCTCTGCGCAGGGTACATGGTATCTGTTGATGAAGTCGCACCTGACGCTTAGGCACCTTGTAATGGCCCAGCTAAAGGCCCGTAGCTGCTAGGGTCGTCCGCCCGTTGCTCGCTCCTCCGTCCCCCGAGCTTTCCCTTCGTGCCCTACCACCCTGGTTACTTGATCGCAGCTCGTGGGCGGCGTTATGGACAGCTCCGCGCAGACGTTCGATACAACATACCTGAAGGAACTGCTGGCCGCGGGAAATGCAAACACCAGTGCCGTGCCGTACTTCACCGGGGGTGCGCCGAGCCCCATCCGCTCCGACAGGTTTGTGCATGCGCTACACTCGCGACCCCTATACAGCCACGTCCTGCTTCCGCTTTCTGTTTGCAGATGGTGCCGATGTTTCTGGCCATACATGACTTGATTAGCATTAGGCTATCGATCTCGAATGCAGGTAAGTGCACGCCAAGCCAGAGGCGACTGAGACTCTCTGCCTGCCTGTCGGTTCCGCCATGACATCAGCGCAAAGGCTGGGTGATGCGCCCTGGCAAGCGGCAAGTGTGCCTTTTTTCCCCGCCATACGTACGCTTGTTCATGCCATCTGGATAGATGGAGGCGGGCAGCAAGCGCTCTCGCTATCCCGTAGGGGCAACACATGTAAACTGACCATGTAGACCATGAAGGCAAACCTTGTACGCTCAAAATTGCAACGCCCTGGCTGGCTGAAACGCTGCTTCTGCTGCTGCTGCTGCTGCTGTCGCCACTGCGTATGCTTTGTGTATGTGTGTGTTTTGCGCCACAGGAATATGCTGCTTGATCAGGACATGCGCGCCAGCATCATCAATTTCATACGCAACCCGGACACCTTCACCGTGGCCACGATTGCCGCCGGCTACAAGATGGGATGGCTGGGCCAGTCCGGTGGGAATCCCAGCAGTGTGGATGGCAGCTGTAGCCGACGGCAGTGTGTAGCCACCACCAGGGAAACATGTCTTCTACCCCCGCCCCTCTTCCCCTTGCCCTCACATGCGGAACAACAAGCATCACGGTCGTACCTTTTGTATGCAGGCACGGGTGATATAGGCACAGTGTCCCGCAGCTGCGTCCTGCCTACCTCCCCTCGGGATCACCGTAACCCATTTGGTGTGCTTTGCTTTCCTCCTGCTCTCAAGTCTCAACTGCCGCCTGTACCCGCCCCGTGCCCGCCCTACCCACAGCAGCCGCCGTCCCCGTCTCCAGCTTCAAGGCCATGTACCAGTCTTCCTTCTTGGCCCGCAGTACGGCGGCTGCCTCTGCGTTCGATAACAGCGCCTTGACCTTTTCCTGTTCCAATGCATCCGACGCGTCTCCATGGCTCTCGGTGAACCTCGCGACACCCACGATCGTACTCGGCTTCCAGCTTGTAAACGGGCAGCAGTACGCCTCCCGAATGCGCAACGCGGAGGTCCGCGTTGGCGGTGCGGCCGTCGTAACTGCTGGCGATTCGCTTTCCGGCAACGCGTTGTGCTGGAAGCAAGGCGCAGGCGTTGTTTTCGCTGATTTGGGGACCTTCAGGGGGCTCTGTGCTCCGGGGCCGTTGATGGGGCAGTGGGTGACGCTCCAGAATCTAGGCGAGGCAGGCAGGGCCTACGGCCTTGCTGACCCGGACTACCCCTACTTGCTGGTAAGCTCACTCGCTCGAACGCACGCATGCCCCGAGGACGGGGTCAGGGCGTGGCGGGCTGCAGCTGAGGCGTGTGGCGATGGATGGTCCCATTCATTAAGCTGCAATGCATGTGATGTATCGTTCCACGCTGCATTTCGTTCTGTGCGCCACAGGTGACTTCCGCGTCCAAAGCCAGGTCATTCCCTTCACTTGCTGCTTCTGTTCTTCTGCTTGCATTGGTGCTTTCTGCGCGAGTTTGGGCGTGGTGATCAGGCATTCCAGGTCTTCTTCGTCGGTTGGTTGTGACTGTAGCAGGCTAGGCTTTGCAGTTGTCCCGTCCGGGTGGCCACTGCATGGGTTTCAAACGATTGGGAAGATAATCAAGTTGCTATGAATACATATGCTTAAGCTCAAGCGTGTATTCGTGGGGCAGTTACCGATGCTTGAGCTCAAGCGTGTATTCGTGGGCCAGTTACCCATGCGATGCCGCTGCATCTGAGGCCACGGAAAACCGGCTGCCACGATCTGCGTAGGTTGCCGAGCTCTCCATCCTTACAACCATCCCTGGAGCTAACATCTTCCACCCTGCGCCGCCTATGGCTGCACTGATGCCCGGTGAGCTTCCGTACTAATGCAGATGATGCATCGTCCTGCCAGGACGACATGCGGCATGTCAATGTATGGTCCCCGTCAGGGCATTGTACACAAAGCATTAGGCCATAACAGGAAACATCGACGTGCGCGAAAGTCAACGGTGACACTCTTTGTGTGGTTTTCTCGTAGTTGAAAGTGTTTGTAGTTGCTTTCATTTCGATCACAAACCCGTAGGAGTATCGTAGACATTTCCCCGGTGGTGATTAAATCGTTTCGCACGTCTGGGGGTTACAAAACGAACACTTGTATAAGAGGCTTGTATTAGCTTTTGTGATGGTTTTGTAGCCGCAGGGCGCAAAGCTGGAAACGTGGTAACGTAACGCTTGCAAAGTTGGATAGGCTTGTACCTGGCACTCGTTTTGCGATTGCATCGTGTCTGTCACACGGTATGTTCGTGCACCATAAAAATAATGATAATAATGATAATGATCGATACTATTAGTAAAACGGCTGGTAACCATGTTAAAAATGAAACGACTAAACATACGACATTAGTTTTATGACAAAATGATAACAAAGATTTTACACAGCGGTCGAACCGGTATCTTAGCTCCCGGGTCGCACGAGCGTGCGTGTCTGTGAGATTACCAGTTCTTAACTTCTGCAGCAGGGGGCTGCGCCTGATGACAGACAGCAACCAGAAATGCCAGAAATGCCAGAAACCTCTTGATCCCTATGGGAATCGAACCCGAGACCTCTCGCATGCCAGCCACCTCCACGAACTTATGTCGTGGCAAGGCCTCGTCCCACTGGCGGGAGATAAATGGGGCAACCAATCAGGCTGATGAGGCTACGAAATCAACAGTACGCCAGGGTAACCTCGCGTCAGTAAAGCGGGCTGGGCACGCTCGACCTCTTTTCTGTAGAGCGGGAACGTAGAGCGGGCGCCCACTACAGCCACCGCCTCCCCAAAAGGTTTGAGTATGCCGGGGCTCATAGTGCTAATGTCATTGGTGACATCGCTATGGATCGGGAGTTTGCGAGTTCGAATCCTCGAACCTGCCACTTTCTGCCTGGGGGGGGGGGGGGAGGGGGATGCCGTCCTTGGGCAGCTGACCACCGTTCGAGGCGGGGGCTATGCTACCAACCAGGCGGAGTAGAGCATGCCAGTAGCCGGATCAAGCCGAATATGCCGGCGCCATGACCGAGACAATGAAAAGAATGGGGCCCGCCGGATTTATGAAGCGGCACAGACCTGCTGACTGCTCATCACCTCTGCTGGCCCTTGAACACATGCGGGTATGACCCAAGCGTAACGTTGCCCCTTTCTTCAACCACCGCCTAGCTAGACAAGGCATGAATAATCACGTGTAACGATCAATAAATGATCCTGCTGATCCTTCTTGAGCTATCTGAGTATTGATTTCTGGCCTTTCATCGCCGTTGCCTCAGCTCGTGAATTTGCACCAAGTGGCTCCATGTGCGGCATCTAGCAAGCAATAGGTGGTCTCCTTGTCGGCTGGCTGCAGTGTTTTCAAGGCGAAAAGCCGCCATCTGTTCGGTGGTTCATGCCCTTTCAAACATCCTTGATGTGCACACACAGGCTACGCCACTGCTGCTAGTGTCATCGAGGCTTTTGCGTCATCGGTGGACTTGTCATCGAGACCCTCGTCGGCCTTGGACGGCAACGATAGCACCACCTTTATGTCAAGCCCAGACGGTACCGACAGGTCCCCATGGCTCACTCTGCGACTTGCGACACAGACGAGCGTTGTCGGATTCCAGCTGCGAAACCGCGCAGACTGCTGCGGCTACCGGCTGGCAAATGCCGAGGTCCGAGTTGGCGATGTGGCAGTCGTCAACAGAGCCGATCAGCTTACAGCCAACGCGTTGTGCTGGAAGCAGCCAGCCGGAACAGTTTACGCAAATGGGGAGCTCATAGCTGGTGCATGCAGCACTGCGATGGCAGTCACCGGCCCCATCATCGGCACATTCATGACCATCCAAAATCTGGCGCAGGTCTCATCCGTCGCCATCAGCGACGCGCAGTTCTATGTGCTGCAGGTTGGTTTGGCTTGTACCTCTATGAGTTTATGCCTTGCCCTGGGGGTTCGGCAGTGCCTAGCTAGCGCAGCTGGCCGGGGCTACCCGGGTGGTCGTCCTGATGCAGGTACCTATCTAGCTGTCACTTTCGAACAAAGACACAGAGGTTCCAGCCAACCCATCGGCCGGAGCACAAACTGTGAATCGGTGTACGTGTTGTACCCCCTGTAGCGTCTTCAAGTGTTTTGCTAGCCTAGCATCTTGACCTGACCTGACACCTTGCTTCCGCGTCGCTTTTGTTGCGCACCTTGTCCTCAGGTTGCCGAGGTGGTCGTGCTTGCAAGCAGTGCGTCAGCCATTGTGCCCCAGTCGTCGTTGGTCTCTGGCAGTAAGCGTCACGAGTCATGTTACAACTGGTTCTGTATGGTTCCCAAGGCTGCCACGCCGTGCACGAGTAGCCATGCTGCCACCGGCAGGGCGGAGAGCGCGGCATCAGCGAGCTAGCTAGCTAGTGGCTCCTCTCTGTCAAAATCACCAGTCAAGCCATGAAATGACCCCGGGCAATTCATGGAGGCTGCAGAATCCTTTCATTTCGTTTTCGTTTTTGTTTGTATACATGCGGACGTGTGCATGTGGGCAATCACCCCCCACCCCCAAAGGTCCCAGTTGGCCGTGACTCATAGTGCTAATGTCATTGGTAACATCGCTCTGAATCGGGAGGTTGCGAGTTCGAACCTTTGAACCTGCAACTTTCTACTTGCGGGGGGAAATGCCGTCCTGGGCATAGTTGACCACCCTTAAAGGCGGGGGCTGTGCTGCCAACCAGGCGGAGCGAGTAGGCGGAGCGGAGCATGCCCGTAGCCGGATCACGCCGAACATGCCGGCGCCATGACCGACAGCGTGGAAAAGGATGGTGCCAGGCGGATTTGTAAAGCCGCAGAGCCCTGCTGACGGCTCATCACCTCTGGCCCCTTAACACACGCGGGTATGACCCAAGCGTAACGTTTCCCCTTTTTGGGGGCAACCACGTGATTGCGGCTTAAGCGAGCCGCCTGTGCTGCTGGGCTCTGCGTACAAGGACACATGCTTTAGCTGGCGACACCTGGACCTCACGTTCCTCCAGCTGCTTGCCGTTTCTTTCAATGATTGCGCGCAGACTGCGGCGTGCCAGATGGCTACACATTACTCGAGGGCGTGGACGCGCAGGGCGCGGCAGCAGACGTCCGCGGCATAGCACAACCCCAGTCCGGCAAGACCCTCAACGAGCTGGCAGCCCTGTGTAACGCGAGGGCTGACTGCGTTGGGTACAATAACGCGGGCTGGCTCAAGGCCGACGTTAGCTTGCTGGTGGAGTCAGCACCCGGACTCTGCGTCGGTGTCTACCGCAAAAACGCGGCGGCAGTTCCGCTGCGGCGGGGAGGTAAGTGCTCTGCGCTGACTGGGGCATGGCCCAGGCCTGGGCTGCGCAGTTGCGGCATTTCGACATTTTCCTTCATCACCTACTGGCCATTTCCCATAAGGGTTCTGATCGGGTTCGGGTTCGAGGGACCTCAGGCCAAAACCATCGATCATGCTCTTGGTAACGGCTGCCAAAGGCATCAATCAATCCAAGTACCTTAGTGTTAGTGACCCGAGCCGGGTTTCAGTGAAGCGTTGTTTTACGCGTAAGGCCTTAATGTTTCACTTTTGGACGAGCAACTAACCGCCCTCAAACGCTTTGTGGCCATATCGAACCTGGAGGGCATTTGGTTCGACAAAGCTCGATTCAAGTGCGGGCCGTGTTCTTTGCCTAACCGGTGTCAATCCTCCAGCACTTCACTGTGGTGCTGCTTTGAGCGGGTCTAGCTCTGGAAGCCGGACTCGAGCCGAACCCCAACGGAAACACGGCCACTGCGTTGCTTACCGCGTTGCTTGTGTACCGTGTTCTTTCTCTTGTTGCTCAAGAACATATGCATGCGCTAGACGCTGTGGCAGGCTGCTTCATCAGTCGCTAGCCCAACCACGAGCTGCTGCAGGCCCGCTTCTTGAAGGAGTGTTTAGATAGAGGGTTTGAGGGATCGGAATAAGAGGCATCTTTTGTCGGGCTGTTCGTTCGCCAACCGCACCGAGGGAGCGGCCACAGGCCCAAACTGCCGAAGCCGTCAAAAGTTGAGCCCCCAGAGCGTTCTCGCACGGAATGGATGTGCATTATGCATTCGAGGTTCAATAAACGGCCAGCTGGGGGCTTTTGGCACGGCCTTAGTGTCGCACGCTTGGGGCCAAAGCCTCATGTCTCAACTTTGCCATCACGGTAGATACCTATGTGCCACGCCATGACACCTATGTGCAGCTGCGCACAGCTTGCATGCACTTGCGGCAGGGCCAAAGAACCTGTGCTGTGCACGGACGGACGGTGGCTTCGCGTGAGAGCACAAGAGGAGATGCTGTGAATTTGTGCCTCCAGCAGAATGACGATAACATAGCCCAAACTTCATGCTTTTGGGCTGTAAAACGAGCTAATAAAAGCCAAGCCAAAGTAGCTTGGTTGCGTGGTGCACGTACTGGAGACTGGTCCCGGAGCAAAGTCAGGATGGCCATTGTTCACAGCATACCATTTGCGTACGAACAGCCTTTGATGCAACCGTAAAAGCAGCTCCAAGCATCTACAGAGTTTTTCGGGTGGCGTCATAAAGGACTCAACGCGTGGAGCCCAGATATCAGGTTTCCTGGTTCAGCTTCCTGCTGTGACACTTGTTCCCGGACACTGCTTGCAGAATGTACCGTGCCAGCTGGGTACACGCTGCTCGAAGGCCTCGACGCGCAGGGCTCAGAAGCCGACGTCCGCGGCATCCCGCAGCCTCAGTCCGGCAAAACCCTGAGCGAGCTGGCAGCCCTGTGCAATTCGAGAGCAGACTGCTTGGGGTACAACACTGCGGGCTGGCTCAAGGCAAGCATCGGCTTCCTGGTACCGGCGCCGAGCAAGCCTTGCACCGGCCTCTACCGTAAGAATATGCCGGCTCCCGCGCTACCAGCAGGTAGGCAGATTGTATGCGGTACTCGCCGCTGATCATGTGGGCCGCAGCATGCGCTACGCTTTAGAAGCACACAATCACATGCATGTATGTAGCAGGTACGTACGTACGTATGCATCGGCAGCTGGGTACTTGGCACAGCTCACACTGTGCGTGCGCCTGGTCTCATTGTTTATGCATGGATAGTGTAGATAGATAATGCAAACGTTTTTCGTGCAGCAGCTGGACCCACAGCATACAGCTATCTGGTTTGTCGTTCAGACGAGCACTTTCCACTGAATGTACATCATGCACTGCCATAAGCAGACCGAACTCTGGGGGTTACAGCTTTTAAGTGGGCCTAGTTTGGGTCAGAGGTCTTGGATCAGAAGACGGGGGCAACACAAATGCCCCTCGTTCTGTCCTCAGGATTCCGTTGTGTCCTAGGGTTGCGCCCGCCGCACTGAAGCGCGCGGGGCACGGCGCGCGCGGCGCGCAAAGGCGTGCTCGCTGTGGCAGAACTTGCGCCCTCTGGCGCTCGCAGACTAGCAAGACAGGGTAAAAATGTGTCCTCGTCCCTAAACTCCACCTTGCCACGGGCTGAACTCCACGGGCTCCGCAACATCGAACTAACCCCGGGCCCGGCCGGGCGCTCCCTACCAACTGACTGCCCCCTGCACTACACGGCGTAATGGCGGACTAACGGTGGCTAATGGGATCTAGTGTTAGTGTCCAGCGGGTTTTAGTGTCTAGCGGTCACAGTGATGCCTGGCATAATGCAGTTGTTAGGTGGCTAGGGCTGCCGCCAATTGTTTTAACGATTATTCGTATGTGCACGTATCATACGCGAAGTATACAGCGAATGTACATTTGGCGTACATTCGTATACCCGTCTGGGTATACGAATGCACGCCAAATGTATGCCGCCGTGAGGCGCTGTATGCGGCCAGTACGGCAACGTTTGACCTCGTAAACTGTTTTGGCGCCCATGTTTGGCGAGGGCACAAGCGGCCCAGACAGAGGAAGGCTACAGAGGATGGCGCCGTGTGGGTCAGCACGTGACAGTCCGTTTCGCGCAGCACGTGGTAGTTACAGGGACATGAGTTACAGGGACATGAGGCGGAACGTGCACTTTCAGTGGGGTTTGTTTTGCACCACGCCGAGAAAGTGCACGAGAAGGCCCAGCAGCACGCACGGTTGGCCGAGCTGGTCCAGACGGCGGGCTGGAAGGTGCGGTACACGCAGCAGACCGCCATCGCCCTCGGCGTCTGCGGATCCATTGGGAAGCAATTGGTCCCGACTCTGAAGGACCCCGGTGTGGAGCCTGCCGCGGCACAGCGCAGTGCAACGAAACTGCACGCGCATGCCGTCCTGGCGGGGCATACCATCAGCAAGCTCCGCCGGCACCAGGAGCGGCCAACCGAACAATGCCTGGCTACAGGCCCAGCACAGGCAGCACAGGAGCAGGGCCCCCGTGGCACCAAGAGGCGGCGCCCGGGAGACGCCGCCGGCTAGGCGGCCCGACCTGTTCCCAACCCTGGTGGCTGGGTAGATACCCTTTGGGTATCGTCGTAAGATGAGCAAGCACTGCGTGCGAGTCCATCGTGCCCAGCCCCCATAACACACGCGGGTTCGACCATGCGTAACACTATTGTTATTGATGTTATTTGTTTTGCAGCAGGGCTCGAAGGCGGTCACGAAACATTTGCCTTTTATGGACACCATGTTTGCTGCTACAGCATTGCAAAGCCAGGAAGCACTGAAGAAAGGAAGGCAACCAGAATGGGCCATGTAAGATAAAGAAAAGAGAAAAAGGGGGTGTCGAGATATACGTCGATTACATGCTTATGCGCGTATGTACGTGTTGTATATACACGTATGAGTATGTATTCTCCAGTATACGCTACGGTGGTTGCCCTACATACAGGTGGCTAGCCATGTTAGCTGTAGAAATGCATTATCTGTACGCTATTAGCTGGCTGCCCATATAAGCTTCCTGAAATTCCGCCACCTACAATGGCCAACTGCTCTGGACATTTCATATGACGCTGTAGTAGGTAGGTGCATATCAGCATAATCAGCGGTTATGTTATGTGTTTCAGGTTGAAGGAGTGTAATGGCGTGTTTAACGTCGTGTTTGAGAATCCCGCTGTAAACAGCTGCGTAGGCCAAATAGCACAGCTGACATCGTTTGGTTCAGCTGCAGCTGCTAACAGTGTGTATTCGCAGGGTCTAATAGGGGACAGTATAGCAGCTCTAACAGCTGTGTTAGCCACCGATTTGCCGTTTATTCAGTTTGGATTCATCGAACTGGTCTGATAAGCTAGCTAAATGGGAAAGGATCGGTCTAAAACAACCTCAATTCAACTACAATGCAAGTACACGCCGATAAGCTCAGTCCTACAGGCGCACTTCGCACGAACTGGCGTCTAATGATAGGGCTGGTTAATGAACCGGCGGGCAGCTGGTTGGGGCTCTTGGCCCTAATCTGGCGGTGCCGCGGGCTACATGATGCCATCCCAAGCATTGAAAAGGTCTAACCGGTAACGTTCGTGTAATGTTGATCGTGCCATAAGCATTTCATCGTGTCATAAGCATGTCATCGTGCTCATTGAAGACCGGTTAAGCATGTTCATTGTGCTATAACCCATAAGTGCGTCGGCGGCCTGGTGCTGGGCCCGGCGGTGCCGATGGTTTCGGTCCTTACGTCAGTGTTCGCGTGCGCAAAACAAGTAAAACTTCAGCGCAAAGCCAAAGATTGTTGGTGCCCTCTGCCGGCCAGCAGGTGGTGTGATAACGAGGATTCAAGCTGTCTATGGATCCTCTTCGTGGACGGACGACTTCTTGCCTTCCGCTGCGGTCGATGGAAACGTCGGAACTATGTTCCATTCGGCAGCAAACGACGTGTCACCCTGGCTCTCTATCAACCTGGTATCGTCCATGCCGGTGGTTGGCTTCCAACTTCGCAACCGAGATGTTTACGGCTATCGCATCCAGAACGCCGAGTTCCGTGTTGGAAACACGGCAGTAGCGACGCCCTCCGGGTCCACAGGCACCACCGCAGCGGGATCATCAATGCTTGCGCTGAACGCTCTGTGCTGGAAACAACCTTCATGGCTCACATACGCCGACGGCGAGCTCATAAGTGGCGCGTGTTCGTCGTTTCTGGTTGGCACCTGGGTCACGCTTCAGAACCAGAACCAGAACCTTGGTTCTTCGGCGCGGTCCGGCGACGCCTTCTTCTATGTGCTCCAGGTGCGTGTTGGGTCAGCGACGGGGCATGCGTTCACCGGCGCATTGGTTTTGGTAAGCCCTAGAGTCCAGGTCTGGCCTCTCTACCTCAGGCTTAATCAAAAACGCTGACACGTGATGCGCCAAGCAACTGCGGCTGGCTGGTATCTCCCGAGAGTGCCGTTTCGAGATCGGAACACCTTTTGGCACAGCGCCTCGCGCTTACTAACCAGGCTATTCTAAAAGCGAAACACCAAAGTCGCCCAGCGATACTGCAGTGGTAACTGGGAAAGCTCCATGTAGAGCAACCGGTTGGCTGGGCGCTTAGCTCCTTCATACAGCAGTTTGCATGAAACAACGCTGCTCGCAACCATAGCATCTTTCATCGCCCCATCGAAATCAGTAACCAAACGCAGACCAGACGATCTGGGCCCCAGACCTCTGCGCCAAAGCATAGCAGGGAACAGCCCGAGATACCGCGCACGCTTTTTGGTGGGCATCAATCGCACGCCATTGTAGAAGGCGGATCTCCCGCCAGTGGAAGGAAAATCTGGACGAGGCCTTGCCACGACATAAGTTCGTGGAGGTGGCTGGCATGCGAGCGGTCTCGGGTTCGATCCCCATAGGGGAACCCGAGACAGCAACCACAGACGTCTGGCACGTCTGTTGGTGGTTGCTGTCTGTCATCAGGCGCAGCCCCCCTGCTGCAGCCGATAAGAACCCGGTTATCTCAGACATGCTCGTGCGACCCGGCAGCTAAAACACACGCCGGTTTGACCGACGCGTAAAAAACAAAAATCATGTTATTAAAAGGCGGACTTCGCCTCCCGTCGTCGTCGGACTGAAGCGCTGGGATGCAACACAAGCAACTCGCATTTGGACACATTCACCGTCATACCCGTCGCATCACATAGTAGGCACAAGAGGTAATAATGTGCTCGCCGCTGATGTGGTTAACAGGTTGATATCATCAGCATATAACAAGTTGGAAAGCCAGGTGTTCACGTCCACCCACGGGGCATCGTGCTTGTGCGTGACTGACGGCGGGAGCTGCCTGTCACGGGTCTCGATGTATTCCGCAAGCATCTCGATGAAAAAGCCAAATAGGACTGGGGTAGGCCCGTCCCCTTGCTTGACACCCGCTCGCAAGGAGAAGGCTCACTAAGACGCCCATTGACGTTGACACGCATTAGCACACGCCTATCGGACGCCTGCAATGCCGCTAGCATTTGGCCATGTACTCATTCACGCATACGGGTCCACAGCACACCGCGCGGCACACGATCAAAGTCGAATTGGCAAACATAGAGCGGTACCCGCTTCCGAGCGTGAGAGGCAACAAGGTGCTACATCACAAACTGATTACACCTTGCCCCTCGGCGTGTTTACTTAAGCAAGGCAAAGTCATGTCCCGACGTACGCCCCGCCTGACGGCCTGCAGGTGGTCGAGCTTCGTGTGCTGACCACCTACACCACCGCCAAGGCACAGCCACTACCTGCGCTGAGCCCTCTCACGAACGGTGAGCAGTGAAGGTCCAACGTGGCGGAACGTATGCGTTTACACCAGCGCGTGGGGTAAGCGAGCAACGACCAGGCATGTCAGGCATATGCTTATGCCGCACACCTAGCACACCGGTGGGTTTGATTTCTGTTCTAGGTTAGTTACATGGGGGCATGGGGCCGCTTGTGAGACGGCCAGCCAGCCACGAACGCCGGAAAGGAGACAGAAGACAAAAGGCCAACAGGTGGTACCTTGCCTCCATTTACTCCATTTCGCTTCCGGATACCCTCAACACATGGCGCGGTACAATCCACGTTTTTGAGGCGCGTTTGAGGCGCTTAAGTTGGAAGCAATGATTCCCGCCTCTACAGGCACCATCATCGCTGGCGTGCAGTGGCTGTATGCATCCTCCGTGTACCCTGACGACCCATGGGGAATCGGAGGGGCACCGTCGGCCGCCTTCGACAGCAGTGACACCACTCTCTTCCACTCCGCAAACGGTGACCTGACACCCTGGCTTTCCATCCGACTCGCCGGGCCAACGGTTGTTGTGGGCTTCCAAATGCGTAACCGCATTGATGGATGGGCCCAGCGCCTGAGAAATGCGGAAGTCCGGGTCGGCAGTGATGCGGTCACGCCCAGCAGCGCGCCCAACGCGGCTGCGGCGCTCGCACGCAACAGCCTATGCTGGAAGCAGCCAGCTGACAAGGTGTATGCCAATGGAGAGCTGATCACTGCCGCTTGCACTGCACCTCTCCTGGGCGCCGGAGTGACGCTCCAAAACCTTGCGACCAGGGTGCCAGTCGATGAAGACTACTACGTCCTACAGGTGAACGTATCAGCGAGCGAGCGGCGTGGCTTTGTTTGGGTGGTAGTACGTAGCTACGGCAACATCCTGCAAGCGCGGGTCGCTTTCTGTCCCCACATGCATCGCACGTTGTGTCAATCATGCCGGCTCTTTGGGTTCAAATGCAAACAAATGAATCGGTAGCAACCTAGAAACAGAGGTTGCCGCAATTGCCGCAACGAGGAATCCTTAGTGGTGTACAGCCCGCCAGCCAAGCAAGCCAAGAACGTTAAATACCACGACATGCATGAAGTGCATACGACTTGATGAATGATTGCTCATATGGGTAGATGGGTTCGTTTGCATGTGTACCTGAACGAATTGTGAGGATTGTCCACGCGTGTGCTATGCGGCCGTGCAACCACTTCGACGACCCCTCCTTCGGTGACTTGCCTATTTGTGAAATTGCAAGACAGGGTCGCCAGTGGGACGTGCCATGGCGGCAGCAGCTATGCTGCGCACCTGCGGCAGGTCCCTTCAGCGGCTGATTGAGAGGATAAATCGAATCCTGACACTGCTACTCCAACTGGAACACAACCACAGCCGATACCAAGCTTTTCCTTCCCGTGTTTCGACGTGCTGAGCTTGGCCCCACTGTTGTGCACGTTGAACATTGCTGCAGGTTGCTGAGTTTCGTATCGTGGCAAGCTCCGTCGGCCCTGTCCCATGGCCATCGGGGCCATTGCTACCGCCTTCACCGTTGCCGCTGACATCACCTCCAGCCCCATCGTTGCCAATTGCGAAGCCTCCAGGCCCTCCAGCGCCGACTCCGCCAAGACCACCAGCACCGCCACTTCCAGAACCGCCGCCACCACCATTGCCGCCCCCTGTCCCAGAGCCTACGCAGCCGCCAATGCCGCCGAAACCGATGCCGCCCGCACCGCCACCACCTAAACCCCCACCGTCGCCGATTCCGCCTAGGCCGCCGGCGCCAAAGCCGCCCAAACCACCAATGCCGCCCAAACCGCCATTGCCGCCCAAACCGCCAAAGCCGCCACCGCCAATTCCGCCCAAACCGCCAATACCCCCCAAACCACCAGTGCCGCCCAAACCGCCACCGCGACCGAAACCACCACCGCCGTTGCCGCCATCACCACCGCCACCAAAACCACCAGCGCCACCACCACCGCCGTCACCACCGCCGCCACACCCACCATCGCCACCACTGCCGCTGCCACCACCACCGCCGGCACCACCACCACGCCCATCACCACCACCGCCATCACCAAGCCCATCGCCACCACCACCACCACCACGACCATCGCCACCGCTGCCTTCACCACCGCTGCCTCCAACACCGCCGCCACCACCATCACCGCTGCCACCATCACCGCCGCCACCACAGCCGCCATCACCGCCGCCACCATCACCGCCGCCACCACAGCCATCACCACAGCCACCATCACCACCGCCACGGCCATCGCCACCACCGCCATCACCACCGCCACCACCATCACCGCTGCCACCATCACCACCGCCGCCTCCACCGCCATCACCACAGCCACCATCACCACCACCGCCATCGCCGTCGCCGAGCTTTCCGCCGCCAACCATCCCACCGGGTGAGGCACGGGCGGATGCGGGTGCCGGGTGGACAGCCGGGCTGCATTCAACCAAAGCTTTGTACAGAATGGGAAACGGTACGTTTGGGTCATACTCGCGTTTTGAAGGGGCCAGCGGCGGTCAGCGGGGCTCACAGCTTTCTCACCGTACGTTTCCATGCTCTCGGTCTACTCGGTCATGGCGCCCGCATGTTCGGCTTCCGGCTACGGGCATTCTCCTCCCCGCATACTCGCTCCTGCTGGTTGGCAGCATAGCTCCCGCCTCAAAGGGTGGTCAATTGTGCCCAGGTCGGCAGTTTTTTCGCAGGTAACCGGATGCTACGGGTTAAACGGGTTTGAGATTTTAGGCCGCCTCCTCCCAATCCAAAGCGGTTTTCCAATGACACTATGAACCCCGACCAACCCGGGTCTTGGGGAGACTTCCATACGCTACATTATCTGTTCACCTTCTGGGGCAAGCAGCTTGACTGCTTTGATCGTTCAGTCATCAGAGTCATCGCTTCGTGGCAAGGCATCGTTCCGTCTTTCGCTCCACTGGCGGGAGATAGCCCACGCACATTCATTATTGCCATTCAGGAGGAGGTTTTACTGTCTGTTCTGTCTGCGGGACCACCCCAGCGGCTGCGGCCTGCGGCTGCTGGTTAGGCTGGTGTACATGCGATCTTTGGGGGGCTGGTGCAGTAGGGCAACTGGGCGGCAAGCCTGTGTACGTCCCTATAACCCCACATATACGGGTTCTTTTGCATGGGTTTCAAAAGATTGGGAAGATGCTATGCTTTAATGTATGTATAGGAAGAGAAGATGACGCTGTTCTAAACACTGCAATGCATGCGGGGAAGCGCACATACCTGTGCGAGTGAGGCGTGTGTCCTTTGCAACTATAAACACCGCATGTATCGTTTACCCAAGCCCTTGGTGTCGCATATGGCGCCACTATCGTGGATGCAGCTGCTAGGATTACAGCTCCGCAGTGAGCTGGGCTTGCCTGGCCCAACCCTCCTTGTCAACCGACCGCCCGCGCAGACGCTCAGCTGGTCAACACCACCTTTGCCATCCAGCCGGCGCTTGCATCGGGCATGTGCTGGGAAGTCCCTGTCGTCACCAGCGCGCTGTTCTCTACGGAACTGGTGCAATCTCCATGCGACCCGTCGAGCCCATTTCAGAAGTTCACCTTCGTGGGTGTAACAACGCCCGATGGGCAAGCTGTGGTACAGATCAGGACAAGCTTTTGGATGTGCCTGGATGTCACGGGCCAGAGCACGCAAGACGGCGCGACCATCATGCAGTGGGGGTGTGAGTACCAAAGCGCGCAGCTGTGGGTTCCTGTGTTCACCAGCAGCACAAGCAGGTACGCTTTCCGAAACGTGTATTCTGGCAAGTGCATACACGTTGAGGGAGCATCGACCAGCAGTGGAGCTAAACTCATCCAACGGAGCTGCACCAATGAGCCCCAGTCGGCGTTCGCCCTCGTCGGTAAGTGGTTAAGCAAGCTTGGTCATTCGTACTGCAAGCGCTTGACTGCTTGCCCTAAGCGACCAGCTCGATCTAGTAGCGGGCAGGGCGCTATGACGCTGTCTGTATGTGTTCAGCATTGAGCACTTTCTCATATCGTGTCATGCTCCTGTGCTGTTGACTACCTGCGTGCTGCATGCGCAACTGTTCCGCCCAGCAGTGCTGGAGGCGGCACCGTTCGGAAAACAATGCGCACGATTGTTACGCGGCGATCAACCTCGCGTGTTTTAGCTGCCCCCGCCGCATGTACGTGCGATTACCGGTTCTTATCTTCCGCAGCAGGGCGGGGGGGGGGGGGGGTGCTACCCCAGACAGACGGCGGGAAAGAATCTCCTGCAGACCAGCCACCTCCACGAACTTGAGTTGTGGCAAGACAGTGTCCAGGTTTTCGTTCCACTGGCGGTAGATGGTCCCGATCGGATTGCAGTGTGTGATGGGCCAGTCACTGTATGATGGGTACCCTCGCGGTCTGGTTCACGATCAAGCACTGCTAAGATGTTCGGTGACATGTATGCACCACTGCACGGCAGCAACCGTTCCTCCCAGCGCGTCAATGGCGGCCTCTCTGCGGGAATATCTTTTCATCCGGCGGGCCATGTATGTGCACCCGCTCGCGTTGCCGCAGGAGGGGTACCGGCAGGGCGGACGGGCCAGGCCCCTGCCGTCACGTTCGAGCTGCCAACCTACCTGCTGGAGTTCTGTGACACCCCGTCGACCATCACGATCCCGGAGCTGCAGGACATACTGTTCAACGACCCGCTTGGGCTGCAGAAGTATTGGTCCGACGTGAGCTTTGGCCGGGCAACGTTCAACCGCAACACGGCAGCAGGCCCGTGGAAGGTACGCGGGCCACAGCCATGCGTAGGGCTGCTCACACGTGCGTGCAGGACACGAGTTCTACGCATGTATACGCCAAGCTTCGTATATGTGCCAGCCCTGTACATTGCACACGTCTGTTCGGTGCCAGTACGGCGGATAGTACGACACTGGCGTGCAATGCTGCACACAATAATAACAATAATAACAATAATAACAATAACAATGATATTAACAACAATAATTATAATAACAATGATAAAATAATAACAATTATAATAAAAACAACAATAATGATAACAACAATAACAACCACAATGATAATGTTACGCATCGGTCACACCGGCGTGTTTTTTAGCTGCCGGGTCGCACGAGCATGTCCGTGAGATTACCGGTTCTTAACGTCTGCAGCAGGGGGGCTGCGCCTCATGACAGACAGCAACCACCAACGGACGTGCCAGAAATCTCTCGACCCCTTTGGGATCGAACCCGAGACCTCTCGCATGCCAGCCACCTCCACGGACTTGTGTCGTGGCAAGGCCTCGTCCAGCTGAAAGGAAGCTGAGTGAGTTGTGTGTGAGAGTAGGGACTGTGTGTATGTGTATGCGTACAGGGTGATCTTCTCCCTCTACATACATGCGTACAGAGCGATGCGCGTATTGCATATGTGCACGTGGCTAGCCAGCCAGCCTATTGAGCTAATGTGAGCTAATGTGAGCTTGGATTTCCACCGGGCGGCTATCTGTTATCGATTCCTCAAGCCAACTGTGCCGCTGCAGCCTGTTTATCTTTTGTACTAGCTGTACGATGCTGTGCATCGTTTCCTTGATATTGAGAACGGTTATGGACCGTGAATGAATAATGCGGCATGAATGGTGCCGACACAAGCTTACGAAACCGCTGTGCATTCACCTGCGTGTGTGTGGTCGCAGGTCGCCATGCCTTGCAGCTTTAGGAGTGGGGATTGCGATGCCGGTGGATGGCTCAACTACATCGACACAAATGCAGCAGTCATAGGCATTCCGTCGCAGGTACGGCGTTGATCACGGACGTGCACGTGCTTGTTTCCCGCAGGACCACAGCGCCTTTTCCGGTTGACGACGGACGGGTTAACCACGCACAATCACCTGCCGCCTTGACATCCTTATCTTCGGTTACGTACGGGCGAGTGAGCCCTGTCAGCGTGCTGTGTGCATCGCAAACTCGCTTCATGCCTTGCCACCCCCATATCCGTTTGCTGTTTGTTTTACGGCAAACCTTTGGGACCAAGCCTGCGTGGCTTCAAGCCCGCTGTGGTACACGCTGCCGCCGGTTCTCTGCATCCTTTTCAGACCATGACAACGGCCGTTCCACGTCGCTTAATCGTCCTCCCCGGGTCCTCGACCTGCATCAGCGCGGACACCGCCGGCTGGTGGTCCAACGACCGGGACAGGTTTGCTGCCATCAAAGCCAAGGCGCCGCTCGTGGGTCCCCAGTATGGCTTATACAAGCACGAGGCAGGCCACAGCATGGGCCTTGCTCATGCGACTGGCACCGACTTGACAACTCCGATGAACACGGTTGGCAGTTGCGACCGCTGTTCATATGCCGCCTTTGAGATGCTGCAGCTGGGCTGGTCAACCCCACTGGCCAGGCTCACAGGCGCCACCCTGCCGGTCGGAACAGTGCAGACGTTCAGCATTCCGGCGCTGGTGTCCGTACCGCGCAGCGTCTTGCTCATTGGCGTCGACTGGGCCGTGCCGCCTACACCACCCACATACGCCTCCACCTTCTTTGCCATCAGCCTGCGGACGAGGCAGGGCCAGGACTTGGGTTTATCAGCCGACTACTCGGCGGCCATCAGCATCCACAGCCGGGATGCACTGTCCTCGGGCGACATAACCATACGGGCGGTGGTGCATGGCGGTGGGCTGTGGACCAGCCCCGCACACGGCCTCGCCGTTTATGTCGTGCCCAGCTTCATGGGCGAAGGGTGGAAGCTTGTGGGGCCAGCCACCGTCAGGGTATGCCGCTTCCTGACAAACGCGACATCGGAGTGCCCAGGCCTTACAGTGCCCGCCAGCACTGTAGGTCCTGTCTGCGGCAGCGGCAGCACAGTTGACCTGTCGTGTCCATCGGGGACGGCCATCAACGTCACGTCTGCGTTCTACGGCCGTGCCAGCACCAGCATCTGCCCCAACCCAGGCTCGATGTTTAGCACCAGCTGCAGCTCCCCTGGCCTCACGGCAGCAGCGGCAACGCAGTGCAACGGCCTCAGCACATGCTCGATCCGCCCGGAGGCTCTGGTGGCGGACCCCTGCCGTGGCACCGACAAGTACACCACGGTGTCCTACAACTGCAGGGACCCCGCACAGCCGGGTACGTGCGTGCACGGCATGGCACGCCGCGTGTATATATGGCATTCAAATAGCCTGCCCGGCAGCCAGGGTAGCCAGCTTTTTCCGGCTACGGGCATGCTCCTCTCCGCCTACTCGCTCCGCCTGATTGGCAGCATAGTTCCCGCCTCAAAGGGTGATCAATTTCGCCCAGGACGGCATTTCCCCCCGCAAGTAGAAAGTTGCAAGCTCAAAGATTCGAACTCGAAACCTCCCGATCCATAGCGAGTCCACCATCACATTAGCGCTATGAGCCCCTGCCAACTCGGACCTTTGGGGGTTTCAAATGTTGTGTTACAGGCTGATACCCGATACGAACCAAAGAGGTCAGGGTAGTTCATTCAGCGCCATCTGGCGTGCGTGAATCAACCGGTCATATGATTGACGGCATATATGTGTTGTTACAGTACTGCCAATATAGTAGCTACACACGTATAGGTTCGTTACATGGGGGCGGTACGCCGCTTGTGAGACGCCCAGCCACCCGCGAACGCGAGAACGAGAGCGAAGGCGATGAAAGCCAAGTTATGCAGACATTCCGTCTGTGCGAGCGCAGGCGTACACAGGCCCCACCACGATGAAAGACAACCACATGCAGCCCGAGTGCATATGCCCAGGCGAAGAAGCTAAGGCCTGACGAGGGGCGATGCAGCAAAACAAAGGGCACAGGTGCATAAGAGATGGCCATAGATGGCCACAAGTCATGCACGCACATGAAGCGCAGTGCATGCAACACGCGATCAAACACAGCAACCTGTGCAGAACAAAGAATTAATGTGTTTTCGTGCCAGGGGGGTCATTCATTTGTGGCGCCGGGGTGCAATGCTTGCAAGAAAGATGCAGGTACAATCGACCCGCCGCCGCAATACATGTGCGGCACATGTATTGCTTATGTTATGTTATGTTACAAGCTGCTACCCGATACGAACCAGAGAGGTCAGGGTAGTTCATGCACGGCTATCTGCCGTGCGTGTATCAGGCGATGCACAAATTCAGCGAGCGAACGTGGATCAGACGCGCGCGCTCATGAACGTGGCCATATCTTGCTCAAAGTCTAAGCGCTCCCAATACTCATCGCGCAACAACGCATACTTAGGGCACTCTAAGGCAACGTGGCATTCATCTTCTGTCACCAGCCCATGTTGAGTGTCACGACAATAAGTGCAGTGCATGTATTGCGACACCTTGCGGATGTGTTTTGAGATTTGATTACTGCCGTTAGGGCATGACAAGCAATTTGTGGCGTGGAATTCGAGCAATCTCAGGCATATGCTGTGTCGTCGGGCATATGCTGTGTCGTTGCACTGGTGGTCGTAAGCCAAAAGCATTTGGCAGCATGGTGAGTTATGCAGTCCGCTACCTGAGACGAACCAGAGAGGTCAGGACAGACAACGGATACGCAGGCTGACATTTAAGCCCGTGTACGCCCTTTGTTGGTCGATGTGAATGACGTAGAAAACGGGTTACAGACAGGCACATGTCTTCTGTTTGTGGCCGCAACGGCATCGAGATGCATTTTCCGGTACATGGCCTACTAGACCTAGCTACACCATGAATGGCGAAACCCTACGCTGTGGCCAAGAGCTCACTTGCTGCCGGACCTCCCGAGCATGCTCGTGAGACGTCCGGGCTGGTTGTATCGCCTGCGCACAGACAGACACAACCATCAACAGACGTGCAGATGGAACCTTTGGGCCACGGTATGGATAATGCCGAGATCCCCTGCATGCCAGCCACCGCAGAAGTCGTAGCAAGGCCTCGCCCACTTTGTCGAGGCTATCGCTCCTCTGCCGATTCACAAAGCCTGTTCCATGGGTGTTGGTGGCTGGCCGCTATGTTGCCCCTTCATGATGGTGCCTGGTTACGGCCGTCGTCTGCACTGCTGCAGGGCCCTTTCTGCAATCATTCCTCGACAATACCGAAGTCGTTGTCCAAGTCCCGGCTGGCACGGGCGGCCGCAACATGTGCCTGCAGCCGGCCAGCCCCATCCCGCGGTCTTCCCTAGTTTTTGGCAGATTGTAGCAACGACCCTCTTCAGCGTTTTCGCGTTGGCGTCGGGGTGAAGACCTTCAGGCAGCTGGTCGAGCACCGCTATGTGCTCCTCAAGACGCAGGCTGGGCTGTGCGTTACACCCAATGGACTTAAAGAGAACGATGCGCTGGTTGCCAACGTCTGCCTTAACTTGCCTGCCTTCGTGCTGGAGCAGTGGATCCTCGAGCCGTTGCCGGGCAACAGCACCTCCGCCTTCCGCCTCGTCACCAGCCTCCCTGGAATAACGTACTGCATGGGCATATCGCAAAAGCCTGAAGGGCCAACTCTGGTCTTAAGCCTCTGCCAGGATTTCAACAACAACCAGACCTTCTTTTTCGGCCGCGTGACGCAATCCCAAGGTGGGTGGTGGCTTCCATTTGCCCATGGCTTTGGGAACCTCCCTTGTACAGACTAGTGATTATCTCCCGCCAGTGGAAGGACAATTGGATTATGCCTTGCCAGGACATGAGTTCGTGGATGTGGCTGGCATGCAGGTGTGAAAAAGGGAAAAGGTGAAACGTTGCGCCAGGGCCCAAGCCCGCGTGTGTTTAAGGGGCGGGACTGGGGGTAGTTGCGTTGCAGCCTTTCAACTGCTTGGGGCCCACCAGCCACCATCAGACGTGGGACTGAGCCGCCAGGCCCCTTCGCAACGCGGTCATGACCCACGCATAGCGTTTCAATCTTCCCTTACGGCAGTGTACGCATGTATGGAACTACTGTGTACAGGCCATCACCGATGAAGGAATGCAGGATTCAACAGGTGACGGCCCCAGCAGGAAGGGCGACAACCACGGCCATATCATCCATGAGAGACCAGCTTTCAGTGCTGCAGCTAGCGTTTATGCGCTGGAGGACAGCACGGTTCGGGCGACAGACTAAATGCCTTGTGGCGCACAGGCAGATGTCAAAAACGATTGCATCAAGATTGCTTAATAGGCGTGGTAGGGTTTTTTTGTTTGTGTGTGTCCTCCTGCTCTGTAAGCTTGAGGCCAGCGACTGGAAGAATGATGGAAGGCTTTGACCCATTCAGTGCATGTTTTTAGCCATCTCAGTACAGGTCCAGTTAAGTAAATGTTTCAACGATGGCGTAACGGGGAGCTGGAATAAAGTTTGATCTGCTCTGTATGACGTGGCGATGCATTGTGGGAGCGCCGCCGTGTGACTTGCTCAATCATCCAGTTCGCTCGCTGTCGCTTGTAGTGGTAGATAGGTTCGTTGCATGGGGGTGCTTGGCCGCTTATGAAACGTCCAGCCACCCACGCACGCTAAAATGAACGCTTGTCATGCTTTAATGCGTGCTTTGTGGATGTGTGCCGTCTGCCCGTTGGTTGTTTTTGGCAGTAGCATTGTTGCCCTGTAGCGCACGGGCTGTTCGGCCGGTAGCTGTCGATTTCGTTCTGTGTGGCCGCGTGGTGACTGTGGCCAGGTTGTCGTACTATGGCCGTGTGTCAGGCCGCATCGGTTGGCCTGCCATTGGGTGCATGTGTCGCAGCGTGTGTTGTGCCGCCGCAGGTGGACTGGGGCCTTTCAAGGGTCAGAGATAAGCCGTGTTGTGCCTTCTTGAAAGCTTGTCGGATTGGCTTGCGCGTGTTCATAGTCACAGCCTAGGGTGCTGAAACGGGAACGCGTTAACCAGTATGGGTTTCATGGGTTATTCCATAGGCCTGGGCCTATGGAATAATAGGCGGTAAAGTACTTGGTAGCAGGGTGATCTGTTACGTACACGCCTCCCCCTCGTGGTTCCTAGAGCCCCTGCGAGGAGACACCAATTTCCACGTTACCGTCCGTATGTACGATGTTGCAGTAGAGATCAAACCCGCAACCTGTGGTCGTATGCCAAGGTTATGGTGAGGCCTTCGAAACCGACTTGTAACGGGACAAGGCGTCGGTTGTCATCGAGGTCAAACCCTGGCGGGTTTGGTGGGGTATTGACGCGTGAAAAAGGAGGACCTGCCCTAGAGGGGAGGTACGCACTCGCGCGCACCTTGCACTACACTCTCTAGCAATGCAACGGCCGTTTCCACAACCGAAGCCGGGCTGCAACCTGCCGTTTGCTGATGCCATAGCCCTGCACATTCTGCCACAGAGTTGAGGGCAGAAGCGCCAACAATCTCGCCGCCCGTAAGGTACAGGAAATTGTTGCTCCGCTGCAGCGCTCGAAATCACTATGAGAACGGCGAGGTCGCGTTAAGTCGCGTTAAACTCGCGTTAGATTGGCTCTAACGCGAGCTTAACGCGAGTCTAACGCGACCTAACGCGACCTGCAACGCGAGTGCCTTAACGCGACCTATAACGCGAGTGGGAGGAAGTGTCGCGTTACAGCATGACTGAAGGCCAGGAGGTTACGACCGCTGCGCCCAACTGAGAGCTCACGCGAGCAGGTCTGATCAGCATGAAAAGCAGAGCAGCAAAAGCCAACTAACGTGACTGCCAGGTGTGTAACGAGGATTAAGTGGCTGGCAAACGCTGCCCTCCAAGTTGTCGCCTTTCTATCTTGCCATCCTACTACACTACTTAGGCATGCCCCCCCCAAAGGTCCGAGTTGGCCGGGACTCATAGTGCTAATGTCATTGGTGACATCGCTATGATCGGGAGATTGCGAGTTCAAATCCTTGAACCTGCAACTTTCTACTTGCGGGGGGAAATGCCGTCCTGGGCATAGTTGACCACCCTTAGAGGCGGGGGCTATGCTGTCAACCAGGCGGAGCGAGTGGGCGGAGCGGAGCATGCCCGTAGCCGGATCAAGCCGAACATGCCGGCGCCATGACCGAGAGCATGGAAAGGGATGGTGCCAGGCGGATTTGTAAAGCCGCAGAGCCCTGCTGACGGCTCATCACCTCTGGCCACTTAACACACGCGGGTATGACCCAAGCGTAACGTTTCCCTTTTTTGTTTAGGCATGCCACCTGGGAGCGTCAACAGACGCTCCCGCGCGTGTGCATTGCAGCTCTCATACAGACCACCCTATCTTGGCTTGTATTAAAGGTCATCTGATGCGGGCGGCCTCCTTTCCGGCCCCTCGCGTTAGGCTCGCGTTGGGAATGCCGCAGGTCGTACGGGTAGTACCGCACGCGCCGCGTCGTGGAGAAACCCTCCGCCCTTCGCTTCCCGTTCTCTCCCCCCTCCCCCTTCCAACGGGGGGAGGAGGGGGTTGCCGCGACGGCAGCATCCCGTAGGTAGGTCCGCGGTAGAGGGAACCGCAGGGAGCTGACACACTCGTCCCAGGGGCCCTCCCTCCGGAGGGTAAGCACAGCAAGTACGGAAACGCTCACGAGGCTTCATTGAATGAAAGCTTGGCCTTTGGGCCTTGCGTGAATGGCCGGCGGGTGCGCCGGTGGGAGACCCCTGTATGTCGGAGGTGTCCCGTGGCGTGGCGGATCGCCGCCGCCCTACCTAAGCCACACTGCATGCATGGCCGCCGGCCGGAAGGCACACCCAGCCGGGTGGCCGGCCCGAGCTGGCGCCTGCGGCCCCGGCGGGCGGGCGGGGCGGAGGCGCCGCGTCGCACGGCGCGCGGCAGGCAGGCAGCCGCACTGCGCCACCCCCTCGCCGTGCGTACACCCCGCCCGGTGGGCGGGCCATGAGCCCCTCCCGCGCGCTGCCGTGCCGCGCGCTGCCCGCAGGAGGGCAAGACGCCGCTTTGTTGGGCTGCCCAGAACGGCCGCACGGCGGTGGTAACTGCGCTGCTGGGAGTGGGGGCGGAGCCCAGCAAACGCTGCGGACAAGGTATATATGGCAGGGGCGCCCAGCCACTACTGATGGTCCGCGTCGGGCCTCAGCGCGCCGTACACGCGCCGTACACATGTATGCTGTTCTAGCCATTTGCTTGTTCGTTCCATCTCTTTGTCGTTGCCCGCGAGGGCCGGCCGCCACCCACCCACGCCCCGCCCCCTTGTCGCAGGCACGCTGCCCGACCGGGTCCAGCCGGGAGCAATGCGCGGTGCGGCTGGTGGGCGCCACGTCGCCCCTGCCGGCTGGCGTGGGGGCGCAGGGCAGGGTGGAGGAGCTGTACGACGGCGAGTGGGTGAATAGAGCTGGAATAGAGTTCGGCCGTGTGGCTCCTGTTGGCTGCAGCCAACTGTGAATAGAGCTGGAATAGAGTACGGCCATGTGGCTCCTGTTGACTGCAACCAGCTGGTTGCAGTCAAGGCATACATGCATTTGGCATGAGCATGATGGTGTCAGCACGATCGATCAGTCACGGTTTCGGGGACAGCATTAGGGGCCGTGCCCTTGGCGACACGCAGCGCCTAATCAACTGCACCTTCGAGTGGCAGGACGGCGCAATCGCGTACGGGTTCTTACAGGCACCCGGCGGCCCCTGGAGTGGCAACGTGCACATGGATGATGTCGTAATCACGTGTTCGCAGCGAGGTCAGCAAGCGCAGAGGCGTAGCATCTGCCACAGTTACGTTGGGTCTACGTGCGATCAGATGCGTTGAAAGCAGTCATGCGAATGCATGAATGTTTGGCGTATTGGCCGGGACCATCGGCACCCGCTGCAATCAGCGCGGCTGGCAGGGCCGAGGAAGAGGGGCGATCTGTGTTTTGACTGGGTACAGCACCCTGTGTGTGCAGGGTGCCGTACTATGCGTACACATGCACAGGGACACCGCGCTTTTGGGAGTTTTTGGTTGTGCCGCAACACGCGGTACATGCGCGTGCGCGCGCCTGCGGCCTCAATGCCGTCGGTTGTTTGTTGTCGCACGCCCGCGTGGAAGACTACCTGCGAAGCGTGCCACGGCGCGTAACGGGCGACGCCTACAAGATAGGTAGATGGGGCCCACCTCGGAGCATTTGCCATCGTGCCATGCACCCAAGAAAGCACCCGCATTGCCGCCCTACTTGCACGCCGCCGCCGGCGCAACCCTCCGCCGTCGCCGCCGCGGCCGGCGCCGCCACCCTTGCCACCACCGTCGTCGTCCCCATTCCCATCCCCACCACGGCCGCCCCCCACGCACGCCCCCGCCGTTTTGTGCCGTACGCCCACCCTCGCCCCCTACTGGCCCTCATGCGGCAAGGCCGGGTGCGAGCTGCCCCGAACCCCTGCTATTGCCGAACGACACGTTGTCGTACACCGCTGGCACCCCGCCCAGCGACGCCCTCATCGCCTGCGCCAACCTGTGTAACGGCACCTTGCCGACCTGCCGCGCCTTCACGTTCAACGTAGCGCCGGGAGTGCCGGCTGTACGACATCCGCTGCCCCGGCAATTCAACGCCAGCCGGCCGTTTGTCGTGCGGCTGCGGTGACCATCTATGGCTTCTACACATACTCGTGCGTATTGAATGCTACAAGCAGCCTTGCATTGTGCGCCGTAGCGCCTGCTGGCTCATGTGCACACGTTAACGCCTGCCTGCCGCCCAGCCCGCCGCCGTTGCCTCCAAGCCCCAGCCCGCTGCCGCCAGGCCCGCCCCTGCCGCCCAGCAGCCCGCACCCTCCGTCCCCGCCCTCGCCCAGCCCGCCTAGCCCACCATCACCTACCCAGCCCACCTTCGCCGCCGCCCAGCCCCATGCCACCGCCAATACCCAGGCCCCCACCGCCGCCGTCACATAGCCCGTCACCTCCACCTCCACCGCCGAGCCCTAAGCCGCCGCCACCTCCTGCGCCGCTGAGTCCACCACCGCTGCACTCACCAGCGCCGCCCAGCCCATCACCGCCGCCTCCACCAAGCCCACGCCCACCCTCACGGCGCAGTCCGCCGCCGCCGGGGCAACCGGCGCCGCCACCACGCACCTCCATCACTGGCCCCACCCAGCACTCGGCCCGCCGCCGGCGCCGCCTAGGCCAAGCCCACGCCCGCCGCCGGCCCCGCCCTCGCCCTCGCCGCCGCCACCTCCCGGGCCGCCCCCACCTCTACCTAGCCCGTCCCCCCACCACCACCACGCCCCTCACCGCCGCCAAGCCCCTCCCCGTCGCCGCCAACCTTCGCCGCCTCCCAGCCCGCCTCCACCGCCGCCGCAATCTCCCGAGCCGCCTCCGCTTCCGCGCCCACCGCCTTCGCCGCCCCGCCCACCGCCACCTCCTTCGCCACTGCCACCGCCGCCCCGACCCCCTTGACCGCCGCCGGGCCCCCCGCCGCCGCCTCTGCCTGTCTGCCTTGCGGTGAGGCGCACCCACTACACACACTACACCAACCATCCCACCGGATGGAGGGATAGCACGAACAGGATAGCCACCAAGCATTGTGATTGGCGGACAAAAACGGGTACATGGCTGGGTCGGCCAGGTGAAGGTGGCGGTCGCTCAATGCCATTACTGCCTGGTGGCTGGGTAGTTCGTAAGGCTGCTGCATGCTAGCCCATCGTGCCCAGCCCCCCCCCCCTTGACACACGCGGGTTTGACCCACTATTGATGTTGTTGTTGCTGTTTTTATTGTTATCGTTGTTACGAATATCATCGTTAATGTTGTACTGCTGTTAATGGTAATACTGTCCGTATCATTTATTTAAGTATAGATGTTATCATTGTAATAGTTATTGTTTTTGCTATAATCATATCATCATGCAGCAGCTGCAGCGCAGCAACTTGCTCGGCCGCCGCGCTGGCAGCAGCAGCCTCGCGGGCATCGGCCGCCTTGCTCTCTGCGCCGTGCACTGTCGGGCTCAGTGGGCCCCTCCCCTACAGCGGGCGCCCTCCGTCGCCGAGGCCGCTGGGCGGCGCAGCATACTGCATTGCACTGTACGCGTTGCAGCTCGGTGTGGCGCGGTGCAGCACAAAGCGTTCATCGAGCAGCCGGGCGCTGCGCAGCACAACCCCCGTAGACCACCTACCGGGCATCACGAGGGATGTCGGGGTGGAGTCGAGCAGCGCAGTGCGCGCAGCGGCGCCAGAGGTGCAGGAGTAATGCAACCAGCGCATTTTGCGTGGCAAGGCACATGGGGTACCGCCTTGGCGTCAGCGCCGTTCACCATTCGTTCGTACGGCTAAAGACCACCGTTAGTGACAGCAGTTGGCGGTGTGGCGTGTGCGTGTGCATCCGCCTGCACTGCATTCAGACAGTGTGTGTGTGGGCGGGGGGGGGGGGGGGCTGCGCTGCCCAACTGTGGGAGTGTTAATGAACGAAACGCATCGGACCGCGACAATTAATGGGTGCCGATGAGCCCGGTTCTTGCCTGACGCTTGACGTGATAGGCTATCCCCAATGCCATGTACGGCCCAACGTGACTGGCGCCGGACATGGGTCAGGTGTCTTGCTGTGGCTGTTGTAGGTTGTAGGTTGCAGGTTGTAGCGTTAGTTGCTTCTTCGCTCACCTGACATCGATCGCGTGCTGCATGGGTGCGGTCGTACCAATCAACTGCCGATGCATCGGCGCAGAGCGTGCCAACTACAGCGATTTGCGAAGTGATTGGCCGGTTTCGTGGCAAACTTGGCGCCGGTTTTTGCACACGCCCGCCGGCGGTTTTTGACAGGGGTCGGGCCAAAAATTGCCACGGGACGAGCACAGGCAGCTGCGTGAGGCTGGGCGCTGCGTACAAAGCCGGCGCGGGGCTGCAGACGCAGCCATACTGTA
>JAZKJV010004803.1:0-56040 GCA_037367405.1 Ottelia alismoides | reverse complement strand
TGAGGATGGTGTTAATATGATGAAGGTGGGTGGTGGTGAAATGATGTGATATAAAAAAAACAAGGAAACAAAATATGAGATAAAATAAAATAACAAGAGAAATGAAGAGAAATACTTACCTGAGATTCGCCGGATTTTGCGGAGTAGCTACGCTGGACTCCTGTTGTCGCCTCGATCCGATTGGCGAAATAAAATCGGAGAAGCTAAGCGAGCTCGATGGAGAACTCGTGACGCGGAGCGGAGCTCTGCGGATCTCGCCTGAAGGAGGTCGTCGCTTGAGGAAGATGTCTCGCCGCTGTCACCAACAAAACACTCCAAGCTCTCTCCCTTTTCTATTAGAATGGCGGATGGGAAAAAATGAGGATGTACAAATGAATATAAAGAGAAGAGAAAGGGAAGTTAGAATGGTTGTGGTGTTGAATGAGAAGTTAGATTATTGGTGGAGTTGAATGGGAGGTTATATTATTGGTGGAGTTGAATGGGAGGTTGGATGAAGAATATGGAGTGGAATGGAGGTTGGTGGTAGAATGGAAGTTATTCTAGAGAATGGGAGAATAATAAATAAATAAATAAAGTAGGTTACTTTAAATACAATAAAAAATAAAAAAGAGAAGAGAAATAGTGGAGAATTTACAAAAGAAGATATACAACATGTACAATTTTTTGTTTGCTTTTCTATTTTATTTTTTTTATCTTTTTAGTAGTAGCTATGTACAATAAGAAAATACAATAAAATACTACAATCAAAATACAACACCACCATTATATTTTTTTGCATTTTAATAATTAAGAAAGGAAAAATAAAAAAATGAAGAAAGAATGAACATATACATAATATACAATGTACATCTAGGTCCCAAAACCCAACTTTTGCAAATGAGCTCCGATTTTAATGAAACCACTTCCATTGAATAGATAATTTTCTAACTTGAACTTTAAAAGTGAGTTTGGTGAATTTGGAGTTCATCCGGAGCGGGAATTTGGCTTGGAAGTTGGTCTTTACGACTTTTTCCCTTTGAGATCTAGGAGCATTTATTTGAGCTAAAAATTTGTTTTGTATTTTTGTATTTTTGTATACATTGATATGAAACATGTTGGAGAAAGAATTAGCCAAAAAGGAGTTGAAATGAAATTATTAAAAATATATGAAGTTTTAGGCTATTTACATGTATAAAACTCCTTTATTTTTGCGGGCTTTTTATGTGTAGCTTATTTTTGACAATCTAATATACACTAATTAGTGTGTTTTATTTACAAGAGACATTTTGTTAATTTAATGAATTTATGTACATTTTTCTGGAATTTTACACGGTGATTTTGCTAAGATCAAGATATTGAGATGATGAATCGTGTATTCATCAATGATACTGACAATAGTGGGGAATCATATGCTTCATCTCTGTCTCATCATTACGATCTCCCATCACAGGCTCACAAGAAGATCAGCCGTAAACCGCCATAAATCATCGTCTAACCACCCTCCCTCCCGACCACATCGGTCTCCTTGTACAACTTCTTCCTCTACTTAGGCCAAGGCATAAGTATAGGGGGACCGATGCCATCTGTATATACCATTTTCCCCGCATCAACACTCTTTCTCCCATCGCTCCATTTCCACCTTTCTCTTGTACTTAGGCTGACTAGAGCCTAAGTATAGGGGGAACTGACACCCACCTGTATATACTCCTCCTCATTCACATAATCCCGACCACCTCTTTTTGCGCTCTTCTTCTATACTCAGACTATTCACAGTCTAAGTATAGGGGGGCGAGCCATTGTATATCAAATTTTTACTCTCTACGCTTAGACCGAGCTATGTCTTCTCTACGCTTCTTGTGCTCTGAGGACACATCACTTGCTAAGTATAGGGGGGGGGTCTGTATATATACTTTGTATATAGTTTGCCCATATCTCGTACTTGCGCATAAGTCTATATGTATTTACGGGGTGGGTATTAATTCAAAAAAAATATACAAAATACAAAGTAAAAAAGAGTTTCTACCAGCACTGACTGTGTCCTAAATTTTTGAAAAGAAAAAATGGCTTCTTATTCATTTTTGCATAAAAAAAGAAGAAGAAGAAGAAAAAATGTGTCTGCATTGCACACCTGCACTTCATCCAGCAACACATTCATTTGCATCTGTGAAAAGTCATTGGGTTCTGAACCGAGTAATGAGCCGGAACCGAGAGTGGTCTGGAGTTGACCTTAATCCACCTAATTTTCAGAGGAACTTCACCGAGAAATAGGATTTTAGAAGCTTCAGGTCTTTGACTTAATTCTTTAAGTTCCACATGACAATGTACAGAGTTTGACTCTTAGTGTCTAACCTGGTCTCTTCATTCTAGGTTACAACTCTGGAATAAGGAATTAATTTGTACTCTCGCACTATGCACTTAGCTCAACTCAGACGAGATGTTGGAAGACTGTGTAAGTTTCTTTTCTGGTAGCGTGGAAATCTGAAGACCAGAGTACGGGTTGAAATAAAGCTTCGGAAAAGGGATGGACGGCTGGGCACAATTTTTTCCTCTAAGACCCCAAAAAATATACGGAAACAAAAGATTCTATATCCATAGGGACACAACAAGATCCAAGTAGAATCACCAAAAATTCCAAATACAAAGAAGCATTCTACCAAATAAATATCTGACCAAAAGGTCCAAGCTTCAAGAAACCTGCAGATCTTGGTGGAGACTCGGCTACACTGGCCATCTTCACAAGGAGAGGTGACTACAATGGCCACCCTCCAGTTCTTTTCTCATTCTTCTAACTTCTCCCCCTAATTCGATTGTCAACACAGTGCGACATACCTTAGAAGGAAATACCTGACTCCACGAGGATGAGTTATTGGAGAGGAGGTTTGCGCGGTTGTCCGACATTCTGGGTGGGAAGAGCTAAAACCTTTCACACACATGAGTCGATTATTCAATGTTCATAGGGTATGCTTTGGGAAGAGGAATTGATCTAAGATGACTTCTGAGCCGAAACTGTAGCAATGATATGTAGAGCTTGAGGACTGTTGATTTTAAAAATTCTAAATCTCATAGAAGTTCCGCCACGCTATCAATCAAAAGGTTGAGTCCAATTTTACTTTCACCTTCAACTCATGGTCTTGGTATGGAACCCAATCTCATTTCACCTCATGGCATTTCTTTTTAATGCTCAAAGATGAGCATGCTTTAAGTATAGGGGGATGATGAATCTCAAATTCATCACTCTAAATCTCATTTATTAAGCTCCAAATCCCTTAAAATCAACAGCATATCTGCATCAATTCTGCATAATTAGCATTAGTGCATGATTTCATAAGAATTGCATTTTAGCACAAATATCTGCACAAGATAAGAAGCCAAAAATCTCAGCCAAAAATGACCTGTAAATAACATAACTTCCCTGATTTTTAGCTCATTCATGCTAACTCCGAATAAGCCAAAACAACCTCCACTGTGTACAACTCACTAACAAGAATAAAGGAAAAATACAAAAAAATAACTAACCCAAATAAGTGGACCAAAAACCCAAACCCTAGTTTCAGGATTTCCGGACTGAAAACCTCATATCTTCCACATCCAGTGTCCGATTTAATCTTACTCACTTTTGAACTAATGTACATTCAATTACCTTCAAAACAAGACCAAGTTCAAGTGAATTGGAGCTCATATGTGAAAGTTGGGTTTTGGGCCTCTTTTGTATATTGTATATTTTAGCGGTTTTTGACCTAATATTTTATGTACATATTTAATTAATAAAATAAAAAATAGATTAATGTGTAATTATTTCTCTCTGATTTATCGTATTTTTTCTAGATTTTTATCTAATCTAAAAAATGACATAAAGATTACAAAACCTCAAAATCAAAGTGTTCTATGTACATGTGATACCCCAAAAATACCACTTTGTGCAAATGATCGATTTTTGTTTTGATGTCTTCATGAAAGTTGTAGATCTCATCGAGACGAGCAATTTTCGTGAAAACTTTTTCGATCCGAGGTTGTTTACTATTTTTATCGATTTTACAAAAGATTTATTCTCCAATTTTTCTGGTGCTGACATGTGGTGACCCCTGGGGCCGCCACGTGTCAGCCAATTTTGGCATATTTAAATAAAGTTTTTATATAAAAAAGAAAAATAAAAAAATAAAAAATAATAAGGATGGCCGTGTGTCGCACGTGCCTCCCCAGGCACGTGCTCCGCACGTGCCTCCTCCTCACGCCCTCTGCCGCCACATAGTGCCGCCCTGCCGTCTGATCTCGGCCGATTGGACAGCTCTGGCGGCTGTCTTCCTCATCCAGCCCCTTTCCCCTTTCGGCGCCGCCTCCGTGGATTTCTCCGTCGCGTATCGCGTCCCCCACGATCTCGCCGCCGCCTTCCATCTCCGCGTCGATCTCCTTCCTCGTCACGATCCTCGAATCTCCATCACCATTCACCCCCCAAATCTTTCCCCTTTCGTTTCCCATCGCCGGAATCCCAAGAATCTCGTCGGCCGCCCGTTCTTGACCCTATAAAAGAAACATCACCGCCCTCCGCTCCTCTCATCTGCCGATTGAGCTTCAACAAGAGAAGGGTGGTGACAACACCCTCTTCCATCTTCGACGAGATCCGAGCCTTCGTGGCTCGTCGCAACGCCTCCTCTGGCCGTACTGCCACTGCTCCGGGTTCAATCCCCATCGAGCCGACTACCTTCGACTCCACCGTCATCAACAACCACCTGCTCGATCGCCGGCACTCCTCCGCATTCTTCTGCAGCCAGCCACACCTCCGCCCCTTCGCACCGTCAAGCCACCTACGCAACCTCGTTCAACAACGATGCCAGACCTCCTCCGCCTTTCCGCCAACACAGCTGCCAGGCCAGGCTCAACTCTGAGGCCCCGCCACGTGCCATGTACGTGAGGCGGTGAATGTCGGTCACAACCCAAGTCCCAGGGGTCACGTGCACTGCACGTGACCCGCTAGGTCAATTACAGACAACCCCCCGACCCTTCTTCTATTTGCGCACGTGTCCAACCTTCCAAGGAGCACGTGCGCAACACGTGCTCCCCTAGAAAAATTGCAGCATACCCCCAGACTTGTCGGTAATTGCATTACAGTCTTATTTCATTTTCATAGTTATTTTATTTCTTCTATTTATATTGTAGAAATACCCCTGTAATCCCCTCAGTTTTAGACCTCTTTATTGCATTATTTTATTTACTAAAATTGGCATTTTGTTTCTCAACTAATTCTCTACACTTTGACATATTGTGAGTATTTTTGTGATTGATGGTTAATTAATAATTAATTGTTTTGTGAAAATTGCATATTTTACCTATTTCGTGCTCTAAAATTCATAGTTGATTAACTGTTGTTCTAAAAATTCTCGAAAAATCATATATTTTAGAATTAATTGTGCTTGACATTGTGCCTAAAAGAATTGTATTTGCATACATAATTTGCGCTGTAAAAATCATTTTGCACATTTCAATACTTAATTTTTAATATGTATTAGATCTTACATTTTCGATAGTTAGGATTTTTCCTAGATCAATCACCTAGTGATAGATCTTAGATAATTTTATCCCTCGAAAATAAGTAGGTTTAATATTTATTATAATTAAAATATTGAAATTCATTTTGATTGCATTTAAAAAGCTATAAAAAATTCATATTGCATCCAAAAATTCCAAAAAAAAGTATAGTGCACTCATTTCATCATATTTTACATTGTGGCAAAGTTTCATATTTTTCGGACATCATTTGATTGAAATTTACATTTTAGTCCCTAAAATAGGCCGAATTTGCATATTGCACCTTTTATTGCATTGAAAATTACAAAAAAAAGACCGCCTTGAAAACCACGCACAAATTTTGATAGACTTAATTCTTGGTTGTTCCTTTGCCTCCTTGTGTTCGACCTTGGGACTTGCCCAAGTAAAATAAACATAAAACCGCACGATTAAAATTGAACTTATTATTTGTGGTTATTTTCTTGACCGTTTCCGATTGCCGCCTACAACGCACGACACATCATTTTAACACGAACGATAAAAACAACTCCTTAACTCAGCATTTTCGGATACGTCAATTAGTCGATGTGATTTATAAGTAAGTTCAGAAGTTACAACCGCTACGAGATTTTGGAGAAACTCTCATCACTTCCTCAACAATTGAGTGATTTTGATAAAGAAGATGACCGAGTTGCTGCTTTAGTGCCGACAGTCTCACACTCCTACTTCTCAACCTATATGAAGATCTTTACCCACCCCTCCCACTAGTCACATACAGTGCATTCAGAGCGAGCCTTTGCAACCTACCGAGACTCCACGGATTGATGGCATAAGGATCCGTCCAATGCTGATTCGAGTCAGATCATTAGCCGTGGAGATGTTGATTCGCTACTCTTGAGATTAATGGGATATCATAGACTCTTGTTCATCCCTCCCCAGACTTTACTCCTCAGAGCGTATACCACTAGCATCATCATCATCAGTATAGTCATTAGCATTATGGATGCCTACATTTTTAGCACCATCACTACTTTTCATTTAGCAACGATATCACTAAAACACTTATTAAAGACCATATTCACATCAGTATCCTTGTTAGATTTAACAAAATCCAAAAAAAAATATAAAAATGTATTTAAAAAAGTCCAAAAAATTAAAATTTGTTTATCATTGTATTTTGTACCTCCATACAAAAAAATCCTGAAAATAAAAAAGAAAATCTCTAAAAATTATAAAACGCCCAAATCCTTATAAAAATCATAAAATTTCTTCTAATTTTTTTAAAATTTTTTTCTATATATGAATTATCTTTATATTATGTATTATATATTAAAAATTGTTTTAAGGGATTTTAGTCTTATTATATATTTTTAATACCTTAAAACATTTGGCCTCTTTATTTAATCTCTATTTTGGGATATTTTGGACTTTAAAAATACCTAAAAATTAGGAAAAATACTTGAAAAATCACAAAGTAGAAGACAAATAAAAAAAGACAAAAAATACTTTACTTTTAAGTCTGTATACTTATATATTTATTAGTCTAGCTTATATGTTAACATTTATCTCTTTAATTTCATATTTTAAAAAGTAATAAAGAAAATTAAAATTAATAAACTATAAAAAGAAAATAAAAAATAATTTTTTTAAAAATTTCAAAAATATTAAAAAAATCTATGAAAAAATTAAGATTAGAAACCCACAAAAACATTAATTAATTAATTAAGTAGTATATGTATATCTATACCTATATTATTTATTTAATATCTGTTTATAAATAATATACCTGCTACAATGACTTGTCTCCCTGTGTTCGACACTCTATGTACTAGCACATATACACATCATGTAGAGTTAAATAAAATAAATTTTAACTTCACACACTTTGCATTTCTTTGATAATTGATTGTGGGTTAATTATTGAATTACTCCATCTTTCATGAGAGGTCTCCATAGCGACGATGTTCTTGCCTTGTGAGTACATTCGACCCTTACAAGATCAGAGTTTTCCAAATGATGCCATTTTCGAGGAGCAACGGAGTGAAGCTATTTTGTACACTATTCCTCTATTTTATTTTTGCTATTTATTTTTGATATTTTTATTTGACTATTCTGACCACCTCTTTCTTTATTGATTTTCTTTCGAGGTACCGGACATCAATGACGACTTCATAAGAGGTTGACGTACCCGTGCTGACTAGATGCAAGTCTGAGAAGGAGGAAGAGAAAGAGGAATCATAGCATCCCTCTTTAGTATTTTTTGTTTTACTTCGTGAGAGAGAGAGAGTTTTCTTTTTGTAAATTAATTTGTAATAATTTTGGACATTGAAAACTTCGCTTCACGAGATCCAGTGCCCAAGTGATTGTTCATATGGGTTCTAATCACTCTTTTCGTGTTTTCTTTCTTTTATTTTTCTTTGTTTCATGTGTTTTGAGTTTTTTTCCTTTCTTGTACTTGTTTTGTCTAATTGAGCCCGAGATTAGGATTTGGTTTTCTTGATAGATTTGGTCAAAAGTGCTAATTAAAATTGCATGTACTCATAGTTCACGCTTGGACTTCGTAAAATCTGAATTATTGATTTTTTAGACTTGAGAACACGTGCCATAAGAGGATCCACACAATGCTTGCTTGACCCACTATGGTGGGCACCGAGGAGACTCCAAGACTGGACCTTAGGTTTCATATCAAGGTAATTAGCATCTGGTGCTTCATGCTAATATCATATTTTGTTCAAGGGTGATTTCATCATCTTTCATTGCATATAGATTAGGGTTCAGTTCTTCTTAGCATCCTACATGAAGAGATTTGGAGGCAAGATGAGCATCTCTATATGAGCATACAACGTTGATTATCACTTGCATTGATTTTCCAACTCTATCCCTCTGATTTTGACCACATAGGATAATAAAGTAATTGATCTCACATTAGGATTCATGCATTTTTTTATTAAAAATCCAAAAAAGTAGTGACCAATAAAATTGGGACTGTTAAGTTTACTTGACCCAAAAATCAAAAAGAAAAATCCTTGTTTCGGGGAGAGTAACCCCTTCCTTATATTCAACATTCTATACTTAGCACACACACACACACACACACCACACACTAAGGATTAGTGCCCTAATTCCCGACCTGTCTGCTTGCTTGTATAACTTTTTAAATTCACCTAACTCTAACATTTAACAAGATAAAAATACCAAACTTTCATAGTCCTCATTGTATTGAGTTGCTGAATTGAGGGGTTTGTTTGTTTATATTTGTTTGTTTGTGTGCATACTTGATCTTTTCCACGCATTTGCATCTAGTTCTTTCATTTCTTGACTTGACCATTGTGCTCTCCTGATCCCCATATTTTGTCTCGGAGATGGCTGACTAGAGTTATTTTTATCCAGACTTCGTGGATCCTTCTTACTCTCCAGCCGATACACCTCTATTTTATATAGAGGACATTGCTCATGAATTTTCTTTTTGTACGTACACACCCCATCCACAGTCTCAGGCATTAGATTTTAATTTTTACTGACCACCACCATCCTCACATTTTCCACCATCTCACCCACCTGAGACTGAGCTGTTGGAGAAATCTCTCATGAACACCGCTCTTAAACACATGACCCAGTTAGTGGAGAAAATGAATCGGAGGATAGATGATATCACTAGCCTAAATAAGAGCTGTATTGCCGCTTCACCTTATGGATTCATTTTAGGATGCCTATAGGAGCTTGCAGTCACCCAAAATACAAAAAATGAGAAAACTCTAAAAATACAAAAAAGAGTTGGGAGACACCTAGTGAAGTCATTTTATGAGGAAAGGGCACCCATGCCAGATCCTTTGTCTACACACACATCCACCATTGTTCCCACCATTGAACACAAGGATGACAATGTACAAAATGCTCTTAGTCATCCTTGCGTAGATGATGATTCCATTCTCTTACATTGTATGGAAGAGAAAAATCTGAAAAAATGCTGACCCATCCCAAAGTGGCGGGATCTAATCATGATATTATTGAGACCCCATTTCAAAATTTCATGAACAGATTATCTGTACCCTCACCCAAGAAAAGAAAGTGACGAAGCAGATATGAGCGACACATTCTTACCATGGCCACTGACTACTCCATCACCCATCGTCCACACATTAGGAAAGGGAACATTGTTAAACCCCTTGTGAGATGCACCATTTTGACTATTATTGTTATCACACTCTCCTTGATATACTTCTTTGATTAATAACATCCTTATCATTAGTACAATCTCTTCATCTTGGGCCTCTAAAGAAAACCAGGATGATTTGCCAATTTAACAATGGATCAATAAAGAGGCAAAGGGGTATTCTAGAGAACATCATCATTCATGAGCTTTATATTTGACTTTGTTGTATTTCCCATGGAGACTTCCACCTCAGTGGAGCATCCTCCGACCATTCTGGTATGACGTTTTCTCGCCTCTACGGGAGTCATTATCGATTATGGATCTAGAGAGATTCACTTTTTTGCGGACGAGAGCATAGTTTTGATCACCATACCTACCACTGATCAGAGATCTGCATTTGACGAGAGTGTACCCGTGTTAGTCGACCTTGAGGACTATGACCTTGATGCTGATATCAAAGAGGTTTGCTTTACTATTGATGATTCTGAGGCCCAAGGATTCCTCGTTGGCGAGGAAGACTCAGAAAGCATAGACCTTGGGGTTTCCCCTTCTAGTGCGTGGTGATGCCTTGATGACATCCCGGTATTTATACCATAGACACTTTAGTATTGAGGACAGATTTAGGAGACCTTCTCGCCGACCTGGCTTGATAGTCTCTCTCGTGAATGGCGTTTTCCCGCGCGGAAATGATTGACATCTAGGCGAGCGGGTCGCTGGCTCTATCCCTTTTTTCGGTACGACTCGCACCTCAGGCCCTCTTTCATGACAGCTTCCACTCTTCTATCGACGAATTTTCCAAGCCAGAACTTACCACACTACTTCTACCAACCAGTTTGCGCCTTTTAGAATTGGGATTGCTGAGGATCTTCATCATGTTGATCCTGATCGGCTTGAGTCAGATGAGAACCCCAATATTGACCTTCACCTTGTTAGATCCATTCCTCAATGATCATGCAAGAAGGTCCTCTTTCTACCTTCTTGATCTTCGTATAGCCTCCACTTTCTATATCCGCTTTCATTTTCTTTTGTCCATCTACCATTTTACTCATCCACCCCATTATGTGCTTTTGCCTTGCTTAGGATGTACTTTGTCCTAAGTAGAGGGAAGATGGATGAGCTGAGTGTTCATTCTCTGTCATGTTTCATCACTCTTGTTGTTGCATATACCTGGGTCTCTTTTACCCTAAGTATTGGGGGCCGGGGGGTGATGCGTACATTCTCCCAACTTATTGTTCTTCTTCTTTTTCTTGATCCCATCAACTATCTTCTCTCTTGTTTATATTTCTATCTATACTTAGGGATATCTTACCATAAGTATAGGGGGGAGACAAACAGAGTTGTGATATGTTCATTCCCACCCTCAATCCTCCTTGCATGTTGATACAACCAATTATACTTAGGATCATTTCATCCTAATTATATGGAGGACGACTGACTTCTCATTCATTGATTCATAATTCTTTAGTCATTGTAGTATAAGCTCGTCTATACTCAGTACAGGTTATGTCTTCTCTTTTTTCTCTGATCTATGAGGACATAACTCAAGTTAAGTATAGGGGGTCGTATATGCTCTGTATATTCTTTACCCATAAGTTGTACTTTGGTATTTTCAAATAATATGGCTAATTAATAAGAATTAAAACACATAAAATTCTCTGTAATTACGGTTAATAAACTGGTACAAATGTTTTTGTAAAATGTCTTCAAAATGATTTGGAAATCTTTTTGAAAAATATTTTGAAAATTGTTTGAAATATTTTGTAAAATTTTTTCAACCTTTGTAAACATTTATTTCTTTTGTTTGAATAAAATCTTTTGAAACTCTATTTGCAAATGTTTTGAAAAATGGTTGCAAAATAGTTCGAAAAAACTATGCATACTGTTTGAAAAATCTTTGCAAAATGTTTTCCACATTTATAAATCTTTGTAAAAAATATTTTTTAAATTAGTTTGCAAAATAAGTTTTCAAAATGTTATTGAAATTCTTTTGAAATTATTTGAGAACTATGTACATAATTTAAGCAAATAAAGATCCTTTACAAACCTTGTACATACAATCCTGTAAATTCCTAAAATCCAACTCTTGTAAATAACAGATGCACTCCCGTGTAAATATATGCACATATCTCTTTTTGTTTTGAAAAATCCCTAAAAATTTACAAAATTAAAAATCCCCACAACATTTGCAAAATCTTTTCAAAAGTTGCATAAAAATTTGCAAAACTTTTCAAAAATCAACAAAAATTTCAAAATCAGAAAATTACATCATAAAAGTATTTTCCTTTGTGCACATCACTTGCATTTTTTTTATTGAACTTGAGAATTGAACCAGTCTAAGTAAAATCCAAAGATTGGAGCTTGTTTGAACCCTAAAATTAACTTAATCACCAAGACCTTACAGTAACTGGAATTGAGACACTTTAGGTCTACTACACTTAATTCTTTGAGATGGCGAGACTTAGTTCAATGTTGTCTTGACTGCCTAAGTAGAATATTTCAGAACACACACATGACTCTTTTTGATAATGACCTAGCATGCATACCCGCACTTTACAGTTGGCTCACTTCATTGAAGTGAAAGAGGGTTGGATTTGCCGACATGAGACACAAGCTAATGGAAACATCAGATATCTCACATTCATGGCCATTGTACCCCAACATGATCAAGGAGCCATGAGCTCTAGAGATAGAAGTTTGTGGGGAATAGTCGACTCGTTCAAGCGGAAAAAGTCCTTATGCAAATGCCACTGTATATAGCATTTTAAAAAATGCAAAATCAAAAACTCCAAAAGGAAAGAAAAATCAATTCTAGTCGGCGTATGTATATATTTATATTGCCAATAAGCAAGCTTGAGCTTCAAAGTCTTATGTATGTGAGCCAACAACTGGATGACTTGGCTACATTGGTCAATCATCCTAGGATAGGTAGTGTCGAACCAAGAATTCTCAAGGGTTTTATTAATGATTTTATTTTCAATGTCGTTGCAACCCTTAAAATCTCACAACAAAAAACTATTTGTATTCTTATTCACAGCTCAAGCCAACAAGCAATAAAAAGAATGTAAGCAGAAATCTGTGATGCTATTATTTACCTGTATAACATATATGATCGAACTCAGGGAGGCTATAAAAATCCTTAGTGTTATTAAATCAAAGAAAGAATCAATTAAATAAAAAGGGACTTCTATGAACACTATGCTTGGTTTTTTGTAACCTTTTATTTCTTTATTTTTATGGAATTTTAGTTATATATTTTAGTTTTCTGATTTTGTATTTTTGTGATATATGATTCGCAAAGAGTTTTATTATTTTTTAAAATAAAATATGAATAGAAGAAAAATAAACAAGAAAAAGAGAAGGAATGTAACTGTAAGCTTTTTACAAAGTAGTACAAATAAACTGAAAATTAAACAAAATTATTTATGCTTTTCTGATAATTTCTTAATGTTTTTGTGATTTTTCCAGAATTTTTTTGAATTGTTTAAACCTTTTACATAAATTAAAAACATAAAAAATAAATCAAACAAAACACAAAACCACTATTTTTAGATTTTTAAAATAACAAATGAAATAAAAAACTAATGAAATATATACTGAAAGAAAGATAAATTTTTATATTTTCTAGCCAGATAATTTATATTTTTTATAATTTTCCTATGAAATTCATTTTTTATGTTTTTGTATGTTTTATATTTTTTTGGTTGTTGTGAGTTGTAAAATACAGAAGTTATACAAAATTTAAAAGGAAAAGGAAACAATTAGGATTTTTTAAATTTTTCGCAAATGTTTTATATTTTTATTAATATTTAAATGTAAATAGAGATTTTTTATGTTGTTTTTGAATTTCTAAAGATAATGAAAATGAAAAATTATGGATGAAAGCTTTACTTAACATACCATGATTTATGCGTAAATTTTAAAATAGTTTTGTAATTTTATTTGATTTTAACATGAAAAATAAATACAGATGCGCATGGGTAACTATGTATCTATTTAAAGTTTAAAGATTGAATGATAACATATATAAAAGTAGCAGTGTAAAACATGAAAAAAATCCAAAATATGTATGCGTAGGCATGTGAGCCTCAATGCATGGACCAATTTGTAATTATTTTATTTCCAGGTCTAAATAAGAAAAATGAACATGCGTGGTTTTATTATAATTTTCGCAAAAATAATGTGCAAGGCATTGAGGTTCAAACATGACCAATATGCTATTAAAATAATTCCAAGGGATAAAAGTGCAATTGTTCAAACTAATGATAGATAGACACTAATTTGTCAAATGAAATAAAAGCAGGGGTCATGGCGCAGATGTACCCTTAATCCACGTGGACAGATGTACAACTACAATCATTTGGAGGCTGATCGGATGGTTGACGAAGAAGTATGCTCGGGCAGCTCACATCTGATCTGGAACTTTGATTTACAGTTCAGCTTTAGGGCCAATCAGACAGTTGAGATGAAGACTGGAGTGGTTGTTCTTGATCAGGTAGTTGAAAGAACATATGGAAGAACTGCGATGAAGGTGTTGTTGGATGAGTTTCAATTAGGGATCTCTTCCTCAATCTTCGCTCACAATCCCTCTAGAGGGTCTAATATTGCTCCTACGAGGATCCATCATCGATTCGATGTGACGTTGGGGTTCGACGATGCTCAATCCAATTTCTGCAGATATGAAGTTCTGGAGCTACAAGTCGACCTCTAGATGTCGGTTCATTCTCCCAAATACGCCTCTGGACCCTAATGCTTTGGTGGGCTTATAAATGTAGAAAGATAGAAAAATGGGGAATGAACATATGCTTCAACGAAGGTGATCATAATGGAGCCAAACTCCAGATCTTGGATGATTCGAAGGTGATCAGAGATGGGAGGAGATGGACAAGGTGTTAGCGAGTGTAATGTTGAGGTTGGAGAGTTATATAAGTGATCGGAGAATCTCTGATCTTACTGATCGGAGGAGGATTAGGATTTTTTAATTTATTTAAATCAATGCGGAATCTAATGAATTGAAAACTAAAATTTAATTTAAACAACCCCTAAGTTACCTACAGTAGAAGGAGGGATGAAATCAACTTAGATCTGCTATGGGCGGTCTAGAGGCGATACGTGCGGTCAAGGACTCCGATGACATGGCTGGATCACGGTCTTCAAGGATTCCTCGCGCCCTAATTGAGGGGGCAGAAGAGCTGTCACCTCTTAGCCTCTTCTATGGTCAATCTCAAAGGAAAAAACCAAGAAACATCAGATCAAAATGTGATCGGAGGTTGAAGGTTAATATTTATAGTAGTGGCTATGGTCTGATTTGGATTTTTGAGTGAATCGAGGTAATATGTCAGGATCTAATGAGCTTGCGATGGAGAGAATAGAATGGGAGAAGATTTAGGAGAAGAATATGGTAGAGTTAGTGATCGTGGAGCATGCGAAAAATGAGAGATGGAGAGATGGTAGGCGAGAAGTTCGGGCCGAGGGCGCAGACTGAGTAGTTGGCCAGGGTCAACAAACCCGAGCCAACCAATCAAAACGTGTAGAGGACAAGACAAAATGGGGAAAACAATAAAATTTAAACAAAAAAGGTTAAATAAATGATTAAAAAATTGAAAAAAAATTACATAATTAAATAATGTAAATGAAAAATGTTAAGTATAAAATAAAGTTAATTTAGGTGATTGTTTTGATTAATTAAACTAGGTATTTACAAGGGTTAAGATAAATAAAATGTATCATTCATAGGTATGCATAATTATATATACAAGGTTTTGATTTTAATTAACTAATTATACAAATATATATATATAATATTTTAATAATTTACAAGGGTTTTAATGTCTTTTTTATTAGATTTTTAGTAATTAATTTATTAAGTTAAATAAATAGGTATATGTACAATATATACATAGTGATACTGATACAATATATACATAATTTTATTTTTGTTTTTTATTTTGTGATTTTATTTCTATTCTATATAAGTCAAATACAATATTTACAATTAATTAAAAATACAAATTTACAAATATGCACAAGAAATAAAAAAATCAATAATGTATATAGTATGCATATGTATAATATATAATAGTCTCCCAAATAGTTACATTTCACAATTAAATCTATTTTTATAAAACCAACTCCATTTTAAAGATTATTTAATTTGGAGTACAATGAAAGTGGATTTGATGAATTTGGAGTCATGTTGGAGAAAATATTGATCTTGGAAGTTGATTATTGCGCCTTTTTGAGAGTGTTGTAATTTGCACAATATACAATGATTTTTATTGCAATTATTTTTATTATCTACAAAAGTTTTAATGCACAAATTTCAAGAATTTTTATTTAAAAAGAATTTAATGATGAATAAAATAAAGAAAATAATGTGTATTATATACAATAGTGTACATGTGATGAATATATACAAGTGATTGATGATTTTATGGAATTTTTGGTATTTTGTGTCGTATCTTCCCCCTTCTTTATTCCTTATCGACTAGGTCAAGTCTTGATCTTCTCTCGGGATTTGAGTCAGCCAGTATCTATTACATATATACAATCTTTATTTTCTTTATTTCTTTATTTTCCCTTTATTTCTTTCTTTATTTATTTTATGTTAAAGAGTGATAAATATACAATATTTACACAAGAATTAGGGTTAGCAAATGTATGGATTTATTGGTATTTTAAAAATACTTTATAATGGATTTTAAGCCAAAATATATGAATAAAGATGATGAGATACATATTCATCAAGTAGCTACACTGGCTACAGTCCATTATTTTCTCCACCTCCTCTTCTTGAGTCGGTTGTACTTGAACATAGAAGGGAAACCTCGCTTCTCGAGGAAAGAATTGTTGGATTGGGTAATTAGGGTCACCATGTTGAAGAAGATTGACTTTTATCGTTTTAGCCTAAAAGAGCTACATATCACACACATACTGTCCAAGATAGATTCATAGTCATAAGGTCTTGTGCATGGGTTGACTTATTTTGATCTAGCTATTGAGGAAACTTGGGCAGAGTCCTGAGGATATTAGAGGTTGTTGAGTTTCAAATTCATTTCCCAATAAGGTTCCGAACAAACTTAAATTCCAAAGAGGTTTGACAGAGACCCAAACTTTGATTTTGTGAAGACAAGTTTGAAAGTTAAAATTAATTCAAGTTAGTTATTTTTCTTTTCTTTTTTTTCTTTTCTTTACTTATAGGCATAAGCTTTTGCTAGGGACTAACAAAGGCAAGAAAAACGAGGGTGATGAATCTCCATTTCATCACCTTTATTCTTTCATTTTGGCCTTTAAACAGTAGCTTAATGCATGTATATATAATTATTTTGCATAAATTAACATCTATTATTTATTATATAAATATTATTTATAATACAATATTTAAAGAAAAAATATAAAAATAAAGAAAAGAAAAGAAAAGTAAATAAAATGCCAAAGGTATTTTATGATACTAAACCTCGAGACCTAGGCATTATGGTGACTGGTTCGACAAGGAATAAAGTAGGGGGCGGTCAGGTCCAAAAAATAAAAGAAATCCTTATTCATAAATACCCAATAATACACTATTGGCACCCATTTTATTTTTATTATTTATACCTCAAATCAAGAAACTTTGTTCATAAAATTTTGTAGATAAAAATATACAAAAAATACAAAATTTACTTTATACATAAGTAATACAAATTATACATTCAACAATGAAAATAAAAACTAAAACCCCAAACTTTCAAGACATGTATCTCCTCCATATGAACTCAAAATGCATCAAAATAACCTTTAGCTGTATATAACTTTTTAGTAGATATTTAACGAAGTTCGTTTCATTTAATTTGGAGTTAAGATGCAAAAGTTAACTTCTGGACCCTATTGTATAGTATACCTAAATAAAACATTCAATTTACCTATCTTTATATTTTTCATGATTTTATATTTTTTATAACCATGTAAATATCCCTTATTTTATATGTAGATAATTAAATTAAAATCATAAAAAAGATACTAAAATAGAATAGTATAAAAAATATGTATATACTATACATTTACATATATAAATTATACCTAGATTTAATTAAGTGTTCAAATAATAGAAAAATATAATAAAAATATATTTGAGTTTATTTTAAATAAGCTTTAAATATATAAATTAAATGTACAAAATAACAAATTTTAAAACAAAATACACTTAAAATATACAATATATAGGTAAATATACCTATAACTATACTTTTAAGTATTAACTTAAAATAAATTAAGTCAAAAAATAAAAAAAACAAATAAAAATAAATTAAATGAATTCAAAAAAATAAATAAAAATCATATTAAAATACTTCAGAAAATAAGAAACATTTTTTTTATAACTTTTATTTAAATATTTCATTTATTATTTTATTGTCAATTATTTATTATTTTACACTATTTTGTCTTCTTGCGTGACATGGACCAATCAAGTCTAAGGATCCATCGACCTTAGGTCCAATGGACCCTCGGCCTAGTCTTGTGGCATGTCAAAGGATTTTCCCATACTTTTCCCTTTTTCTCCAATCAATACAATTATCCATTTGGAATGAAGTCTTGGTAGACTTCCTTCCTCGATCGAAGGCCTTTTATGCCAACACCTTGCTTCGATTTGAGGAGCTCTGTATTGAGCCGTTCACCTTGATCTTCTCCCATGTACATAAACCCCTCTGCCACCTTCTGCTTGAGTTGGTTCCCTTTTGCTCCGCTTTGACCCCTCAACTTGTGCCCTATGGATTGAGCATGGTGGCAACTAGCTCGCCCAACATTTTGCTGCGAGGAGAGGTAGTTTAGAGGTGGTTCCCATCCCATTACTGGAGCTACGCTCCCGACGATTCATCTTGTGGCCTCTGGCTGCTCGAGGTAATTTTCATCTCACTTTTATGTAGAGTTTAGTCTTAGGTTTTATTTTATGTTTTATTTCATGTTTTAATCGCTTGTTTAGCCGAGGAATATGATCTTAACTTCATAAGACCTCTAGATCTCCAACCACAGTTTGTCACCGTGAACCTTCTGTTCCAAGCCGCCTGACCACCCCAATAGCTTTCCCTTCCGCTTCTCCACCTTTCGTGCCAACCATCCACCTAGATCAGCCCGTGATCTGGACCATCGAGGTCAAAATCCTTCACCCTTGCCAGACATCATCGCCATTTCATTTCCTCCCTCCAGCCTTCACCAAATAACTGCCGGCACCCTCGTCCTTTAATTGTCGTGCATTTTATCTCATGTGCAAGTGCTGAAGAGCCCATTTGAAGGCTATTTTGCTGCTCGAAGAACACCTCCTAGGTCTGGTCCTGAACATCTAAGCTCCAAGGCTCGATCAACGATCCCTAAACATCTTTGAAGAATTTGGAACATGCGCAGAGCTTGCTAGAACAAAAAGAAACCATCGGTGGTGCATCAGGTGGTTGGAGGCACGCACTGCACCTGATCGAAACATGCTAAGGGCAAGTTATTCCTTTGTTCTTCCAACATCCTCGAGTACCGTCCGATCAACATCAGCCCCCCAGGTGTATAAGAGAGCAGCTCAGATGTTGGATCCCTGATGACCGAGTGATCCTAACCCAAGACCCCGGTGAAGGTAAAAAAATACGGGTCGTTGCGACCCGGATCTCAGAGGCTCAGTCAACAAGAAAAAGAGACCACAAAATCAAAGATAAATCGATAAAACACGAATAACGATCTTCGCTATTTATTTAACCTAGTATAACGACCAGGGTCGAACTCGAGGAGCATGGATTGGCTCAAAAGAGCCTATGAAGTAGTCTAAAGACAAAATAAAAAGACAAAATATTTTTGGTAGATTTTATGTATTTTTAAAATTTTTTGTGTTTTTAATTATAAATGATATAAGAGAAAAAGGATAAAAAGAGCAAACTCAACAATGTATGAAACACTAAAAAATGCTCAGAAAATTTAAATAAAATTATTTTTGTGTTTTTTTATATTTTTAAGTGTTTTTGGTGAATTTTTCAGAATTTTCTAATTTTTAGTTGATTCTATAAAAATCAAGAAAGGGGAAAACAATGAATCAGTGTGCAGCCAGACTTGAAAGGCTAATTCAAAATATATAAATAGCCTCTAAAAATCTGGAGACAATTTTATGAAAAGTCCATATAAAATCTAAGCTACAGAAAAAGAGTTTGTATTTTTTTATTTTATAGAATTTTTAAGAATTTTATAAGGTTTTTAGGGTTTTATGATTTTTAGGAGTTTTATAAAACCAAATGACACAAAAAATGGACAGAAACTCAAAAACAAGAAAACAAGCATGTTCGATTTTTTTTAGAATTTTTAGAAAAGTTTTTATAATTTTAGTTGATTTTCTAGTCTAAACATTAGAAAAATGATGGTTTTTTATTTTTTAAAAATACAAAAAAGCAACGAAAATGTCCCAACAAATTAGTGAAATTTTTACACAGTGGCAAGAGCCATGTATCCAGATTTCACTAGATTTGGAGTTTATTTGATATTTTATTCAACCAATATAAGGGCCAGGGACCTATTCGCAAGAAAAAATAGTTCCAGGGGCCTCAATAAAACACGTACGAAAATTATGAGGGCTTCAGTGCAAAAATCGCATCAAATCTACACATGTCCAATACTGTATGCACAGGGGCGTAAATGCAATTTTTAAAACTTAAACTACAATCCAGAACAGTCACAAAACCCCTATCCCGAACATGCAATTTGCCCACAAGTTCACGTGCCTAACACGTGGTTCACATCCACAAGGACCAAAGTGTAAATCCTATTTTTAAAAATACAAATTGTAACATACAAAAACATAGGATCAATAATGCAATAGGTCTATACAATCACATGTCGAAGCACATGTCTCACGCAAACAAGGACTAAATAGAAAATATTCTAGACTAGAGATCTAAATATGCAAAATAACCAAGTGTGCACATTTATTTCATAGACTAAATAAAAACTAAGTAAAACTGTAGGGGTATGAGCGCAAGTTATCCAACCGAGGCGCTTGAGGGGTGCGTGCATGCCAGGTGTCGAGCTGTGGATGGCGGCGGGTGCACGGTCCGGATGAAGCCCTCTGGAGGATCTAACGGTGCTGGCACGAGGGCGAACGTGGGGTGCACGCGGCCGTTAGATCATGGATCTAACGGCCTGACAGGTGCAGGCTATGTGCGGCTGGGATCAGAACTGGCACTGAATGGCGATCCGATGGCAGTGAGGTGATCAGGAAGAACACCTCCTGTGCGAGTTTCCCCGACGATCAAGAGACGATCCAGAGGGCCGATGGAAGATCAGAGAGGGGGGTCCTTCTCACGATGGCGTGCCGCGTCGGGTGGTGGCCTCCGATGAGGGCCCCAACGGTCAGATCCTCTGGCGAGGGAGGAGGGACCTGGAGCAGCTCCGGCGAAGGGTGGAAACGCGTACAAGGGGGGTCTCCCGTGCTTATTGACCTGCAGAAAGAAGCTCTTGCTCAGAGGGATGCTCCGGCATAGGTTATTGGCAAAATGAAGAAGAGAAGCATCGTGAATGGGCTACGAGGGGTTCCAACGAAGGTGATGGATGGAACCCAACTCGATCTGGGCTAAGATGGTCCAGCTCGAGGGGATCAGATCACGTAGGGAAGGTAGCGATGGCTCGAAGAGTCGACCAATACAGGTGGGGTGAATTGGCGGGGCTCCGGCCACTAGGGCGGAGCTGACGGAGCTGGAAGGTGAAAATCGAAGATGTGCTATGGACTAGAAGCTAAAGAGTCTACCTGATGGTCGAAGTCGACTGGGGCGAAGACGCTTGTTCTCCGATGATCTTTGCCTCGATGGAGCGTCGCCTCCAGAGGCTCGAGCTTCACCGGCATCGGAGCACGATGACGATGGACGCCGGACCTGGGCTACACACCTCCAAATCCTCATTCAAACACTCGCACTCACTCGCTGTCACTCAAGGAACATGGTGGAGGTCCTGGGAGTCGAAGACAAGAGCTGAAGGTACCTGAAATTGTGCGGCGGAGCTGAGATTAATAGTGGTAGGGATCCGGCAAAGAAGGAGTCGGGCATGGAATTCTGATGCACGGATCCCTAGGAAGATCCCCAGGCGTGAATCTCGGATGGTTCGTGGATAATCGGGGCCCGGGGTTTAAGGGAATGGGTGAAGGATCGTGACGTGAAAATTTGGAGAAGTCGGGTCAAAGGCACAGATCCGAGAAGAAGAGGTCCGCGGGGGAGAGTTGACCGAGGGTCAACATCCCTCGTGGACCAATGAGAATTCAACTTTTATTAAATATTTGTAAAATAAATTAAAAATAGTAGATGATTTTATTTCAAAATATTTTCAACATGAAAAATGTTCATTTATTTTCAGAGTATTTTTTAGAGATTTTTATTTATTTTTTTGAAAACTAAATTATGTATTTACAATATAGTATTATTATATACAGGTATGTATACCTATGTATTTTTTATTTTTTTTATTTTTATTATTTTATTTATGTATATTTATTCCAATTTTATATTTTATTTATTTATCCCATAAAATATGGAATATAAATAGATTTTTATTGGATTTTTGTTAATTAATTACAAGGGGGAAATAAATGCATCTTTTATTCTATGTACATGGTATATATACATTGATGAGAGAAAAAGTATTTATTTTTATTTTTCTTTTATTTTTCCCGTTTTTATTTTTTTATAAATATATACAAAATATGGGGATCACAGAAATATTTTTATTTTAAGAAAATAGAATATTTAAACATAGAGGGATATTTACACCATGTTGAGTCACCCTATCTCTCTCTACTTATTTTATTTTGCGGTCAGGCCCTTGTGGATCCCTCCCTTGGGTTCAGGTCACTCAATATTTATTCTAAATATTTCCCTCTTTTTCTTTAATTGTTTATTCCTTTATTTTGGTGCAAAAACATGCTAATTATGGCTATTTACATGATGCATGCATTTTGACAAATTATTGTATTTACAAACATTTACATGGTATTTTACCAAGGTTTCTAGATAAAATAAAGGAATAAAGAGTGATGAATGGGGATTCATCACCCCCCTATACTTTACTTTTGCTAGTCCCTTAGCAAACACTTATTTGAAGAAGAAGTGCAAACGAGAAAGAAAAAGAAAAAGAGGAGAAATCAAGGTTGATTATTAAACTTTCCTTCATTAAATTGAAATACGGAGCTCAGTCAGACCTTTGGATTATTCATTTGTCAGAACCTTATTTGGACTTAAGCTTAAAACTTAACAGCATCTAAGTTCCACCAATCTATGGTCAAGACTCCTCAATAAACCAGATCAGAACAAGTCTACATACACAAACTCTAATGACCATGAATCTTTCCTTGTACTGTGTAAGTGATATGTAGCTCCCCACCTCAGAAGTTACAACGAAACAACCTCCCTCAACCTGGTAACTCTAATGCGTCGGTCTAGCAACTCTTTCCTTGAGGAGCGGGGTATTCCCTTCTTAGTTCAAGTTCAACCGGCTCAAGAAGAGGGGGAAGAAGAGAATGGACCATGACGAGTGTAGCCATGTAACCTTGGGAGGTCTAACCAGTGTAGCTGAGTCTCCCTCTGCAAGCTTCATGAGATGGTCATGTGTAACATAAGCTTTGCTCTATTTGACTATATACACTCCGGTGGGATTATTAAATTTTCAATCTGACCCACCACTTTTTTGGAGTTTTCCTCTTTGCACATTTTTTGATGTGCATATGTATAGCATATCTACATGGTGCAACATATATACATAAGGAGTTTTTACTCTTAAGCCAGTAGACTATCCCTCTTTTGAAGCTTTATTGCAACCCACAAGTCCTGTCTTTAGACTTCACAACCACCAGACCAAGTTGAGACACACTTCCTTCACTATAAGAAGAAGAGAGGTTCCACCTAGAAGTAATACCCTGATATGCTACCCCAAGCCAAAGGAAACAACCTCCTCACCACCTCATCCGTGGAGGGATATGTGTGAAGTGTTGGTGCAAGTAAAGCCATTGTATCTGAGAGTAATGTGTGCGTTGTTAAGTGATCTACTTAGGCTCATCAAGATGACATATGCTCATAGCCTAGTGGACTCAAAGAATTAAGACCCAATGGACCCGAAAAGTCTCAATCCTAAGCCCTATAAGGTTCCTCTTATAATTAGATGGATTAATGTCTTAACCAAGCTCCATTTGTCAATTTAATTCCAAGCCAGTTTAAATGTCAACTATGATTTGGAAAAACTGTACAAATATTTACAAAGATGCAATGTACAATTTTTTACACATGTGCAAAATTTTTGAAAAATGTTTGAAAACATGGATGTGCGCATGAATGCGAAGTTTTGCAAAAATATTTACACGGATTTACACAAGGTTTTTGCAAACTTTTGATTTTCAAAACATTTTACAAAAATTTTGTACTATATACATAATTTTGTTACGAAAATAGTTACAAGCTATTTACACAAAAAGATTTTACAAACATTTGTACAAAAATAATTTTTATAAATAAATGGGTATGTGCAAGAAGAATTTTATGTACAAGGGAAATTTTTAAATTTTTATGGATTTTTAGCCATTTTATTTATTAACACACTCAAACAAAGTACAAGTTATGGCTAAAGTATATATATGACATATATACGACACCCCCCTATACTTAGCTCGAACGATGTCCTTAGAGTGATCAAGAGCGATGAAGAAGACATAACTCGTGCTTCGTATAGGGAAGTGAAAAGAAATGGTATATACAAAGATGAATCAAAGAATAGAATTAAGAGGACTCGGTGTTTCCCCCTATACTTGGGATCAAGTAATCCTAAGTATAGTAAGCTGTACATGAATGGAAATCCGAGTGGAAGGATGTACAGGGTCCACCCCCCATACTTAGGGTAAAATATCCCTAAGAATAGGCAGCAAAACAGAGGTAGAAAGAATGAATAGAATACCCGAGAGTCCTACACCCCCCCTATACTTAGGGTAAAGTACACCTTAAGTATAGCATAATCATAAGATGAGAAAGGGGTGTGGGACGAAAGAATAGAGTGATATGGACAACTGGATCTACACAAGTCGGAAGAATAGTGATAATCAGGCGTGAGATGCAATAAATGTGAGTGAAGAGACCACATCTCATGCAAAGCGAATCGGGGCAACGTCAACAACCTGCGGCTCATGATCTAGATATGGCTTGAGCCGCTGGCCATTAACACGAAAGGTAACATCAGAAGACAACTCAGATATATCAATACTCCCATTGTCATGTACCTTTCTAACCAAATAGGGTCCCTTCCATTTGCTCTGTAGCTTACCTGGAAATAGACGAAGCCTAGCATTAAACAACCATACTCTTTGTTCTGGCTCAAACTGCTTGTGGCTGATGTGAGAATCATGCCACTCCTTCACTCTCTCCTTATACTGTAGGCTGTTTGAAAAGGTTGTATCACGAAGCTCCTCCAGGGCTGCTAACTCTACCCTCCTCTGATCTCCTACACTCTCTGGATCCAAAAGTATATCAGTAACATCCCAAAGTGACCTATGTCTCAACTCAACAGGTAAATGTCAAGGCTTGCCATAGACGAGGCGAAAGGGAGATGTACCCGAAGGCGTCTTGAAAGACGTCCTATATGCCCACAAGACCGAGTCCAAAAGCTGTGACCAATCCTTTCGATCAGGGAGGATGACTTTCTGCAATATAGTCTTGATCTCCCTGTTCGACACTTCAGCAAGACCATTCGTCTGAGGGTGGTATGGAGTGGCTACTCGATGGTCTATGTTGAACTCGCTAGCAAGGGCCTTTACCTTATCATTGACGAAATGAGACCCCCGGTCAGATATCAACACTCGAGGTACCCCGAACTGTGAAATGATATTCTTCCTCAAAAATCTGCAAACACTCCTAGCATCTGCGGTTCGGGAGGGAATGGCCTCAACCCAACGACTCACATAATCCACGACCAACAGAATGTACTCAAATCCCTGACTCCTAGGGAATGGACCCATGAAATCGATGCCCCATGCGTCAAAAACCTCACAGAAGTGTATGGGCTACATCGGCATCATATCACGCTGTCCACAAGTGCCCATCCACGGACAATCAGTACACCTCTTCATGAACTCATCAGAGTCCTTGAAGAGAGTAGGCCACCATAGGCCGGATTGGAGCACTTTCTGTGCCGTTCTCCTCCTTGAGTGATGCCCTCCTGCCTCAAGCTTGTGGCAGTAAGTAAGGACGCTATGGTCCTCCTCCTGAGGAATGCACCTATGCCAGATACTATCCCCTCCCTCATGATAAAGGACGGGATCCTCCCAATGGTAAAACTTGGCCTTCGCGAGGAAGGTCTCATGTTTCTGCCTATGCCAATCTTGTGGAACTTTCTTGGCGACAAGATAGTTCACAATATCGGCATATCTTGGGAGAGAGGCGATAGCAAGGATCGCCTCATCTGGGAAGGTCTCACAAATAGGCTCATTCTGCTCATAATCCTCAAGATACTCCAATTAGGAGAGATGATCCGCCACCACATTCTTGACTCCAGGCTTATCCTTAATCTCTATATTAAACTCATGGAGTAGAAGAATCCATTTGATCAATTTGGCTTTGGCATCCTTCTTTGCCATGAGGTACTTGATGGCGGTATGATTGGTATAAATGGTCACTCTAGATCCAACGATGTAAGATCTGAACTTATCTAGGGCGAAAACTGCGGCTAGCATCTCCTTCTCAGTGACTGTATAGTTCCACTGGGAGGCATCCAATGTACGGCTAGCATAGTGAATAGCAAATGGGACTCCATCCCTCCTCTGTCCCAACACGGCCCCTACAGCAAAATCGGAGGCGTCTGTCATGATCTCGAGTGGGAGAGACCAATCAGGCGGCTGGAGAGCATGAGCCTCTACAACACGACTCTTGAGAGTCTCAAATGACGATAGGCACTTATCATCTACGAGGAACTCAGTGTCTTTCATCAGCAGATCAGTCAACGGTCGGGCAATCCTACTGAAATCATAAATGAAGCACATGTAAAAACCGGCGTGCCCCAGAAAAGACCTAACTGTCGCAAGTTGGATGGTGGATTGAGTTTTCTAATGACATCCACCTTGGTCGGATCAACCTCCGTGCCCTTGTTGGAGATGTATGGCCAAGCACCGTCCCCTGAGTCACCATGAAGTGACTCTTCTCCCAGGACAACACAAGGTGAACCTCAATGAATCGCTTAAGGACTCGGTCTAGGCAGTCAAGACAAGAATCAAATCCTTCGCCGTAAACCGAGAAATCATCCATGAAGACCTCCAAGCACTCCCCCACCATGTCCGAAAAGATGGGCAAAATGCATTTATGGAATGTCGCTGAAGCATTGCACAATCCATATGGCATGCGTTTGAAAGCATATGTCCCGAAGGGACAGGTGAATGTAGTCCTGTCCTGGTCCTCGGGCGCAATGGCCACCTAATTATAGCTGGAGTACCCGTCCAAGAAATAGTAGTGGCACTTCCATGCCAGCCTCTCTATAATCTGATCAATAAAGGGTAGGGGGAAATGATTCTTCTTGGTGTCCTGGTTCAATCGTCTGTAGTCCACACATCCCTGCCAAGAAGTGGGTACCCGAGTAGCGATCTCCTCTCAAGACTCACTAACAACTGTGGTGATGCCCGTCTTCTTGGGCACCACATGCAATGAACTGAACCACTTGGAGTCGGAGATGGGGTAGATAAAATCGGTGCTCCACCATTTCGAGATCTCCTTCATAACAACCTCTCGTAGATCCGGGTTCATCTGCCGTTGGAACTCACACGACGGCTTTGCCTCCTCCTCGAGATAGATATGGTGGGAGCACAGGGCCAGACTTATCCCTTGGAGATCAGCTGCACTCCATCCTGTCTCCTTACGGTTCTTTTCAAGAACCCCCATCAGACGAGATTCCTGCTCTCCAATCAAATCAGCGGAGATAATGACTGGGTACATCTCATGCTCACCCGCAAGGAACCTATACTTCAGCGACGATGCTAGTGGCTTTAGCTCTGGACAAGTAGGTGCTCGCGGATATGGCCTCTACTGCCAAATCTGCATGGGAGAATGAGAACTCTCGCTCACAATCTGAATATGGCGAAGGCTGCTCTGTTGGACTGTCTCTTCTCTGTATGGAATCAGCCTCCTCCCTAGTTGTAGGCTCAGTAGAAGTCAGACACGGTATCAAATCATCAAACTCTGCCCAATCAATATCTGACTCCGAGGGATCTGTATCAGACTCACAAAATCTGTCTCGCGATTGGGAACCGACTCTACGGCCTGAGATGTATCTTAGACCAGTAGTGCGCTCTCCAAGCTCTCCTATGCTAGTGTCTCTATGTTAGTGAACTTTAAAGGTGAGAGGATGGCCTGTGCGACTGGATCTGCCCAAACTTCCTCATCATCTGTAATCACAAAATCGCAGTCCTGGTGGATGTCTAGCCCTACCTCTGTCATCTGCTCTGAATCGGAAGTCAGCTTTGGGCAAGCTGAATCTCTGGCTCTAGTCTCCTCGACCATCTCTATTTGTATACTCTTACCCTTGACGTGAAAGTACACCTTCCTGCTATCAAGGTCAAACACTGCCTTGGCTGTGACCAAGAACGAGCGTCCTAGAATGATCGGGGTATCGGTCACGGACTCAGGGATCTCCATGTACAACACAACGAAGTCCATGAGGAATTTCAGGCCCTGAATCGTGACGACAACGTCCTTCAGCAACCCCTTCATCCTCTTGACAGATCGATCAGCAAATTGAAGGATCGTCCTGCTCTGTCATGGAGGGCCCAACTCGAAGCGGTTGAGAAGGGCTGCCGGAAATAGGTTGATCGAAGAACTGCTGACTAATAGAGTGCGGTCGAATCTCTGCTCATGGATGTGGCATCTGACATACGGGGCTCCTGTATCTGGCCTCTTGGCTGGAAGGCAGTTCTGTATCTCGAAACAAGTGGCACAAATAAGAACATGGATCTCTGGCTAATGGTTCCGCCTCTTCATCCTAACTGTGGTCCTGTCTCTGAGTGATATCTGGAGTAGAGGTATGTGCTCCAAGGCCTCTTGTAGAGTCAGCTGTATGTGGAATCTATCTATCATCTGCTGGCTGAACTCTATCTGATGGTTCTTTTTTTTATTTTCTTTTTTCTACCCTTACCCGAATAAAGTGATCTAGGAAAGGGGACTACAGGGTCCTTCTCAGATGAAGTATTAGGAGAGGGTCTGGCATGCTCATGAACAACATAATCCTCACAAACATCATCAAGCAATACATGTGGATTTGAAAATAACAAACCCTTTCCTTTATTTGCAGAAATGTCCTGAGATACATGTACGGAAGGAAAAACAACAGGACTAGCAGAATTGGAAATGGTGGCCTCAGTACCACCCTCGACATCTGGACTAGCGGCATCAGTACCACGCTATGGCTCAACAACTGTAATGGTGGCGTCAGTACCACCTCCTCCAACTGGTGAAGCGACGACCTCAGTACCGTCGGTGGGATCAACATCCATGGTGGCGTCAGCACCACCGTCACCATCTCTCGCGGCATCAGCACCGCGCTCCTCCTCGCCTGGTGCTCCTGAAGTGGCATGGGATCGTCACTCAGACGAGGCGCCGCCTGCTGGTATCCTACCGCTCCTAAGTGTCATAAAATCAGCATCAAACGTGTATGCAGACATATCACCAAGTGAAGCACTAGGAGTGGTAATCCCAGTGAACTCTACCTGCTCAGATTTCCTCTTGAGGTTGTTCGGGTTCGGCTCAATCTGGGTAAGGATGGCAGCCTTCCCTCTCACAATCTCCCGCATCTCCTGACGGAACTCATCCATCTCCCATCGAAAAGTGGCATGTTGCTCGGTCATGAGGCAGGCTAGATCATCCAAGGAGGGGTTCTCATTGGTCCTCTCATGAGAACCTGACAGGTGGCCTCGCTGGTAGTGAGGTTGCTACTACTGGTGTGGGTGAGAGGAGTATTGCTGATGATACTGCTACTGCTGAGGCTGCTCACGCCTCCAAGGTTGTCCCTGCTGATAGGGACAAGGACCATACTGTTGGTGCTGGGATGGCTGCTGCTGCTGGTGTACTAGAGGCTGGGGCTGTTGGTGTTGCTCACGCTGCTGGCCGTACTAGCCACCCTGAACTAGAGGCTACTGCTGGGAACTGGTGCCTCCGGCCGACCAGCGGAATTCGGGATGGTCTCGTCGGATACTGGGCTGGGTTCTGTCGTACCAAATCCCGTTGACATCCATCAATGATCCCGGCTCATAGGTGGGTGGAGGGAGTACTGCTAGGGGATGATCCGGCTGGTAGACCACCATTTGAGTGTCCTGGGAAGGTGGTGACTGGTACAACTGTGGTGGCTGCTCGTACGACTCCGCCTATACAAGGTGAACTTGTTTAGGCTGACTGGAGTGCCGGGACGAGCTACCACTGCTGCTCAGATCTCCTCGTGACCGAAGACGGGGCTGAGAAGCCGTCTGTGCCTCCTGGAGACACATGAGCTATGTCTTCAGGTCACTCAGCGTCTGTGCCATCTGATCCATATGCGTGATGCCCTGGCACTTCTTCTTCTCGATCAACTCAATCTGGTCCAGCTTCTTGCTGATAATGCCCATGTCTGCGGCTGTGGACTCAACCTGTGCGGCTGCCGTGGACGAAGTAGAAGGACCAGCATCGACCCGTGCTATCCTCTGGTACTGCACGATCTGTAGCTGGGGGCGTCCCTGAGTTTAGAGTCGGGTTCTAGGACATCACTGTATAGTTCTCGACCATCTCCTTATAGATGGACCAGACCTGATCCTCATCCTTGGCGAAGTAGGAACCACCACAAGAAGCATTCACCAGGCCCTGCAGCTCTGGTGTCAGTCCGCAAAAGAAGCTCTGAACTAGGTTCGGCTTCGTGATGTCGTGGTACGAGCATCTGTTGGTAAGCTCTTTTAACCTCTCCCATGCCTCGTGGAACTGCTCATTGGGGAGCATGGAGAAGTTGCTGATCAGGGCCCTCGCTGCATTGGTCCGCCCGAGTGTATAGTACTTGTTCAAGTACTCGGTGCGGAGCTGCTCCCAGGTGTACACAAATCTCCCCAAATGCTTCAGCCAGTTGGCTGCTTTGTCGGCAAGGGAGAAGGAGAAGGCAATAATCCTGATGGTGTACTCGTCCACCTGCCGATCGTGGATGGTGTTGCAGATCATCTTGAACTCCTGGAGATGTAGATGGGGCTCCTCAGTGGCGAGCCCGTAGAAGCGGGGGAGGATCTGAAGTGTCTTTGGGAGGAACTTGAAGTCCCCCACGATCTCCAGAAGAACCACCACCAGTGTGTAAGTGTTGATCCAGGGTTGTGCAACTCCTGCATCAATCTCAGCTGCTCGGCCGGCTGAACTAGCTCCTCTGGCTGATCTGGGTCTCTCCGTCCCGTGTCTCTCGGCTGCTCTCGTGCTGTCCTCAGCCTCTTTATCTCTCTCCTCATCTCCACCATGAAGGCTACCTGATTCCATATCTGTCGCTGCATCATCTCTAGGGAAGCCAACAGGGTGCTGTTGATCGCACCTTGGTCCAGTACGTATGTAGTCGTCTCTGGCCTCTGACCCTCGGTGCGCTCCTCGCAGCTGGCCATGGTCTCTGCAAAGGCAAAAAACCCAAACTCAAGTGCCGATAAATCATCTGTTTGCTGTCTCACATCTGGCACTGGTATCTCCGGACTGGTAGAAGGATGGTCAAGGGGGAACAGGGCGGAATCGAACTCGGGTTCGGAGAGCGGGTCTCGGCTCTCACGAATCAGCCTATATGAACGGGCTGGAGTGCTAAAAAGTGGTGCAGGCAGAGGCAGCCTAAGAGACCTCCTACCCATCATCTTGATCTAGCGAGTCGGGCGGATGAGATTTGGAAACACACAAAATGAGCAAACAAACCCTCGGTTCACCTACTCAACACAGAGCTGAAGACCATAAGAGTTTGGTCAATTATCTTATCAATTTTTGGTGATCATGTTAGAACATCAGAGTGGCTAAGCGAGCTGATGGGAATCCAATATGCCTACCAGACTGTCCCGTATAAAAGGCCGGTAGTCTGATCAGGATTCAGATATGGCTCTAGCCTAATGTGCGGGTCGCTCTCTCGCTCATCCAAGACAAGTTTTTATGTGAGGTGTGTTTTAGGGTTAAGTGTGTTTAGCGGTCCCAATTTTATAGTTTTTCTTTTTATGTATTTTTCAAGCAAACAATGCCTAACAAATGTTTCGGTTCTCCTGATTATTTAAGTCCGAAAACAGGGGGAGAAGACGAAAAGGCCGATGCAAGATAAAATCAATGATGCATGTAGAGTAAGTGATGCGTACCTGACTCCAACAGTCTACATGCAAGATGATCCGCACATAAAGTATAGATTGAAAGTAAACTACCTATATGATGCATGAGAATCCGACCCTAGACGAAGCAATTTCTACACGTAAAGCACAGTAGCCGGGTAATCAAAACTAAGTCCGGAGTTCTATCTTGGGAGCCACTCAGTGTCCACTACAACGGATCCTACACGCGCTGTATATGACTCCTCAAGGTACGTGGACTAGAGTCTAATCAATCCGGCTTTTTCTTATGATTTAATTAATTAGGTCTAGTTAACGATCTATAGGTGCAGACAGATAATTAAGGTTTGGATCCTAATTAATTACGTCACAATCAGAGAAAATCCTAAGCTAAGGCCAAAACCACGTAAATCAGATAAGTAGTAGAATAATGCGGAAAAATCAAAACCGTCGAAAAACTGCGGTGAGGTCCCCCGAGCACACCGGTGCTCGGTGAAACAGACCCCGATAAATCACCAAGAGAGTCCAAGTCTATCCTTGTATTATTACAAATAAATGTTCTCCAGAAAATAAATCTAAGCTACTCTACGGCTATCTACGCGGCTATTCCGCGGCTCCCGCACTCTTGATCGGCTCCTCGCATCCTCCTGTGCCTCTATGTAGAAAAAAGACACCTCCGACTCCCACGGTTGCTTCGGCTTTCGAAAAAGCTGCCTCGATACCCGAGCCCTCGCAAGAAATCAAACACATGTGTATCAGACACAGGTATTAGAAAAATATGCAAATAAATCAAAGCAAAAATATCTACATAATTATGAACAAAAAAAATGCGAAAAACTGCGAAAAATCAAAAGACTACTAAGCCGTGCTCCCCGACAACAGCGCCATTTGGATGACCAAGTGATCCTAACCCAAGATCCGGGTGAAGGTATAAAAACATGGGTCATTGCGACCCGGATCTCAGAGGCTCAGTCAACAAGAAAAAGAGACCACCAAATCAAAGATAAATCGATAAAACACGAATAGCGGTCTTCGCTATTTATTTAACCTGGTATAGCGACCAGGGTCGAACTCGAGGAGCACGGATTGGCTCAAAAGAGCCTACGAAGTAGTCTAAAGACAAAATAAAAAGATAAATATTTTTGGTGGATTTTATGTATTTTTAATTTTTTTGTGTTTTTAGTTATAAATGAGATAAGAGAAAAAGGATAAAAAGAGCAAACACAACAATTTATGAAACACTAAAAAATGCTCAGAAAATTTAAATAAAATTATTTTTGTGTTTTTTATATTTTTAAGTATTTTTGGTGAATTTTTTAGAATTTTATAATTTTTAGTTGGTTTAATAAAAATCACGAAAAGGGAAAATAATGAATCAGTGTGCAGCCAGAATTGAAAGGCTAATTAAAAATATATAATTAGCCTCTAAAAATCTAGAGACAATTTTTATTAAAACTAGGAATAAAATCTAAGCTTCAGAAAAAGAGTTTGCATTTTTTGTGTTTTATAGAATTTTTAAGAATTTTTATAAGGTTTTAGGGTTTTGTGATTCTTAGGAGTTTTATAAATCCAAATTACACAAAAAATGGGTAGAAAATCAAAAACAACAAAATAAGCAAGTTCTAATTTTTTAGATTTTTTAGAAAAGTTTTTATATTTTTAGTTGATTTTCTAGTCCAAATAGTAGTAAAAATGATTGTTTTTGATTTTTTAAAATAGTAAAAAGCAACGAAAATGTCCCAAAAATCAGTGAAATTTTTACACAGTGGCAGGAGCCACGTTTCCGAATTTCACTTGATTTGAAGTTTATTTGATATTTTTTTCAACCAATATAAGGGATACAATACTCAGGGACCTATTCGTAAGAAAACATAGTTCCACGGGCCTCAATAAAATACATGCGAAAACTATTAGGGCTTTAGTGCAAAAATCGCATCAAATCCGCACATGTCCAATGCTGTATGCACATGGGCATAAATGCAATTTTTAAAACTTAAACTACAATACAGAACAATCACAAAACCCCAGCCCCGAACATGCAATTTGCCCACAAGTTCACGTACCTAACACGTGGTTCACATCCACAGGGACCAAACTGTAAATCCTATTTTTAAATATACAAACTGTAACATCCAAAAAATATAGGATGAATAATGCAAAAGGTCCATACAATCACGTGTCGAAGCACGTGTCTCACGCAAACAGGGACTAAATAGTAAATATTCTAGACTAGAGGTCCAAATATGCAAAATAACCAAGTGTGCACATTTATTTCATAGACTAAATAAAAACTAAGTAAAACTGCAGGGGTATGAGCGCAAGTTATCCAACCGAGGCGCGTGAGGGGCGCGTGCGTGCCAGGTGTCGAGCTGTGGATGGCGGCGGGTGCACGGTCCGGATGAAGCCCTGTGGAGGATCTAACGGTGCTGGCGCGAGGGTGAACGTGGGGTGCATGTGGCCGTCAGATCATGGATCTAACGGCCTGACAGGCGCAGGCTACGTGCGGCTGGGATTAGAACTGGCACTGAATGGTGATCCGACGGCTGTGAGGTGATCAGGAAGAACACCTACTGGGCGAGTTTCCCGGCGATCATGAGACGATCCAGAGGGCCGATGGAAGATCGCAGAGGAGGGTCCTTCTCGCGATGGTGTGCCGCGTTGGGTGGTGGCCTCCAATAAGGGCCCCAACGGTCGGATCCTTCGACGAGGGAGGAGGGACCTGGAGCAGCTCCGGCGAAGGGTGGAAACGCGTGCAAGGGGGGTCTCCCGCGCTTATTGACCTGCAAAGAAGCTCTTTCTCGGAGGGATGCTCCGGCATAGGTTATTGGCAAAACGAAGAAGAGAAGCGACGTGAATGGGCTACGGGGGGTTTTGGCGAAGGTGATGGATGGAACCCGACTCGATCTGGGCTCAGATGGTCCAGCTCGAGGTAATCAAATCGTGTAGGGAAGGTGGCGATGGTTCGAAGAGTCGATCGATACGGGTGGAGTAATCTGGTTGGGCTCCGGCCACTAGGGCGGAGCTGGAAGGTGAAAATCGAAGATGAGCTATGGACTAGAAGCTAAAGAGTCTACCTGATGGCCGAAGACGACTGGGGCAGAGACACCGGTTCTCCGGTGATCTTTGCCTCGATGGAGCGTCGCCTCCAGAGGCTCAAGCTTCGATAGCGGCGGAGCACGACGACGATGGTCGCCGGACCTGGGCTACGCACCTCCAAATCCTTACTCAAACACTCGCACTCACTCGTTGCCACTCAAGGAACACGGTGGAGGTCCTGGAAGTCGAAGACAAGAGCCGAAGGTGCCTGAAATGGTGCGGCGGAGCTGAGATAAATAGTGGTAGGGATCCGACAAAGAAGGAGTTGGGCATGGAATTCTGATGCACGGATCCCTAAGAAGATCCTCGGGCGTGAATATCGGATGGTTCGTGGATAATCGGGGCCCGTGGTTTAAGGGAATGGGTGATGGATCGTGATGCGAAAATTTAGAGAAGTCGGGTCAAAGACGTAAATCCGAGAAGAAGAGGTCCGCGGGGGAGAGTTGATCGGGGGTCAACATCCCCCGTGGACAAATGAGAATTCAAATTTTATTAAATATTTGTAAAATAAACAAAAAATAGTAGATGATTTTATTTCAAAATATTTTCAACATGAAAAATGTTTATTTAATTTCAGAGTATTTTTTAGCGATATTTATTTATTTTTTTGAGAAATAAATTATCTATTTACAATATAGTATTATTATATACATGTATGTATACCTATGTATTTTTTTATTTTTATTATTTTATTTATGTACATTTATTCCAAATTTATATTTTATTTATTTATACCATAAAATATGGAATATAAAAAGTTTTTTATTGGATTTTTTCTAATTAATTACAAGGGGAAATATATGCATCTTTTATTCTATGTACATGGTATATATACATTGATGAGAGAAAAAGTAATTATTTTTATTTTTCTTTTATTTTATCCCATTTTTATTTTGTTTTTATTTTTATAAATATATACAAAATATGGGGATCACATAAATATTTTTATTTTGAGAAAATAGAATATTTACACATAGAGAGATATTTACACCATGTTCAGTCACCCTATCTCTCTCTACTTATTTTATTTTGCGGTCTGGCCCTTGTGGAACCCTCCCTTGGGTTCAGGTCACTCAATATTTATTCTAAATATTTCCTTTTTTTAATTCTTTATTCCTTTATTTTGTGCAAAAACATGCTAATTATGGCTATGTACATGATGCATGCATTTTGACAAATTGTTGTATTTACAAACATTACATGGTATTTTACCAAGGTTTCTAGCTAAAATAAAGGAATAAAGAGTGATGAATGGGAATTCATCAATCCCATATGGGGATCTAATCTCAGATGTCCAACTGAAGCATCATCGTGCAACCACAAAGCAACACATGTCCAAGTGGACGATCCTTCACCGCACTATCGTACGCTTTAGGGGTAATTTCATGCATGTTCCCACATTTTGTCTTTTTTGTTCAGTCTTGTAAATATTTAATCATGCTTTCTATTTTCTGTAATTTTTGCGTAAGGGCCCCTGCGATTTATGTATATGGCATTTGGGTCCTTGCCAGCTCAGCTCTCGTGGCTCCCATGTGAGCTATGCATTTTGCACTTTTATCCTTGTAGGGTTTTGTATTTGATGTTTAATATATAAAATTTAAATATTAGTTGTAAACTTTTGGGTATTTTGCATTTTGACCCTTGAATTTTATTTTAATTGCAAATATACCCTTTCTAGTTCAATTAATTTTTGTATGATTTCTATTTTCTAAAACATATAATCTATGCTCTAAAAATCATGAAAAAAAGGGTAATGTACCTGTTAGCCTGATCTTCCACACTATAAGTTTAATTTGCATTTTAGGCTAATTTCTATTTATTTAAAATATAAAATAACATAGATATTCTTATTAGATTTTAAAAATAAAAAATTATAAAATTGTATTTAAAAATTCCAAAAAGTACTATTTTTTTATTATTATATTTTGTACATCCAAACCAAAAATCCCTAGATATAAAAAAAGAAAATCCCTTAAGAGGAAAAGCTCCAAAATATTTATAAAAAGCTTTTAAAATTACAAACATATTCATTTATGTCTCCGAATTTTCTTTATATTATATATATTTATTTAAAATTATTTTAAGGAATTTTGGACTTATTATATATTTTTAATACCTTAAAGCATTCGACCTATTTATTTAGTCCTTATTTTGGGATATTTTGAACTTTTAAAATACCTTAAGTTTAGCAAAAAGACTTGAAAAATAAAAAACTGTAGAAAAATATAAAAAGACAAAAAACTTTCTTTTACTATTTTTGAGTATTTGTATGTTTATTTATATATTTATTAGTCTATCATATACATTAATATTTATATATTTAATTTTATCTTTTCAAAATTCATGAAGAATTAAGAAATCAGGAAAATATAAAAGAAAATAAAAACTAGAAAATTAAAAATTTTAAAATATATAAATAAAAATATATGCAAAAATAAAAAATCCACAAAATATTAATTAACTAATTAATTGAGAAGTAATTACACATATATACCTATATTATTTATTTATTATATATTCATAATTAATATACCTGCACACTGACTTGTCTCCCCGTGTTTCATACTCTACATACTTGCACATATACATACATTTCGTAGAGTTAAATAAACTAAATTTTTACTCCACACACTTCGCATTTCTTTGATCATTGATTGTGTGTTATGTATTGAATTACTTAGGCTTTAGCGAGAGATCGCCACAATGATGATAATCTTTCCTTACAGGTAAATATGACCCCTGCAAAATCTAAATTTTCAACTAGCCCACACCTCTATGGTATGGTCCCTTCTATGTTTTTGTTTCTTTGTTCGTTAATTTTTGGGGCTTGAATCAAGCCCGATCTCTACTCAAATCCTTCATGAAATTTATTTGCAAATGCATAGGCATTCACGCGAATCAAAGAGCGACCCAAGTCAAACTTTTATTTACGTGAATACCCCAATAGAAGAATATCTCCTGAGTAGTCAGTATAAAGTATCTACTCCACCATATTTGAAATTCAATCCTTCCAATCCAACTTTTCTCCCCAAAAATCATTGCTGTAGCGTGCCCTTCATTACAAGAAGAATGCCTCCTGATTGGCGACACGGAGGAACAATAGAAGAGGTTATTCAGGCATCGTTGAAGCTATCTTCTAATGGTTCTTCTCCTAGCCTCACTAGATAGGTGAGATTCTTTCTCTTTATTTTTTCGATTCCTAGGAGCAACAATGCTTAGTTCTGCCTTTTATTTCATTTGATTTCATCTATTTTATCTCAAAAATCCAAATTGTATTTTGCTGTGGCTCTACTCTATGGCCTATGTTTCGATTATCTTTGACAGTTCCCTGACTCTTCGACCACCTTCACACATTCAAACCTTCCATCTTCTATGGCCCCAATCCATTACCCACCCATGATTTTACATGAATCATGGAGACCAAAGCTACTTCGACATCTATTATCAAGGCACCTTAATCCCTCCATTCCCAACCATATTTTTATCCTCTGTGGGTCGAGTTGCTTCTCCCTAGAGCCCCGAATCTTCAGCCTACAACTTTAGGTGCCCGGTTCTTCTCTGACCTCCCAAACTAGAATGTTTTCAAGCATCCAACAACTATGGAACACTTCAAGGATCATGTAGATCATATTAACAGCGAAGGAATCCATTTGGAGCGACCATGAGGCTCGATCTAAGTTTAGCTCTCAATTGTACTTTCCTGTTCTTCTAGGGGAGATCAACATTATTGGATCAAGAGCTCGCTTTAGATTACACATCCACCATCCAATTCGATGTCAAAGGACCATTAGATCTAAGGGAATGATTTAATCTACGTGCTCCATCATCTAACCATCATTGGTCATGGAGGAATCGCCACATGTTTAAGTGATCAATTTGGGCTGTCCGCCATCGAGTTATGGGGGGTATTTTGCAACTTAAACTCCTCTGCATTTTTGTATTTATTGTTTAGTCTATAAACATCATTTACCATTGTAAAATAAAGTAATATTTTCACTAAGGACCTTGAACTTATTTGTATTTGCACTTTAGTCGATTCCATGTCACCTCGCATGCCTGTGCACGTGAGGGGGCGAGAATTTTGTGTGGACCTCCTCCGGCTACTATGTTATTATTTGGTCCAGAAACTTTGCATTTAAGGATAAATATTTTTGGATAATTTGCAAGCTTGATCATGTTCTATCTATTTACATTTGTACCCATGCTAGCAAGCATTATATTTATATTGTGTTAAACCTTATGGATGCTCCTAGACTTCTCTAGAGGGTTATTAAATGCTCTGAAACTTCTCAAATATTGCAACTAAGACTTTGTATTACAGATTTGATTTTGTATATGTATTTCATTTATTAAAAATATCATTATGCTTCAAAAAAATTACATAGCATATATTTTTCACAGGGTGATGAATCCGCATTCATCATCTGAATCTACTGATCTTAGCGAAATCCCTGAATAAAATCTCAAATAAATGTACATAAAATCAATAAATTAATAAAATGACTCTTTTCAATAAAATACACTATTACATATTATATTGTACAAAATAAACTAATAATAAAAGCCGCAAAATAAAGAGTTCTTCACTTATAAATAGCCTAAAACTTAATGTATTTTTAATAAGATCATTTCTACTCCGTTTCGGCTAATTTATTTTCCAATTTATTTATAAAAATGTATATAAAAATACAAAAATATAAAATAAAATTCACCTCAAATAAATGCTCCTAGATCCCACAGATAATAAACCGTAAAGTTCAACTTCCCGGCCAAATTCACGCTCTGTATAAACTCCAAATTAACCAAACTCACTTTTAAAGTTCAAGTTAGAAAATTATCTATCCAATGAAAGTAGATTCACTAAAATCAGAGATTTTTTTGTAAAATACGAAATTGGGGACCTAGGTCTACATTGTACATAACGTAAATATTCATTCTTTATTCATTATTTATTTATTTTTTAAATTAATGTATATGTTGTTTGTCTTGTTTTGTAAATTCCTGACTCTTTTTCTTCTCTTTATTTTATTGTATTTTAGTAGCCTACTTTATTTATATTATTTCTTTTATTTAATTCCCATTCTCTATAATAACTTCTCTTATTCCATTAACCTCCATTCAACTCCACCATCCATCTAACTTCCCATTCAACTCCATCGTTAATCTAACCTCCCATTCAACTCCACCACACCACCTTTCTAACCTCCATTTTCATATATTTTTATACATCTCATTCTCCTCATATTTTCTTTTGTCCACCTTTATTCAAGAGAGTATTAAGAGATCTAACCAATCATCTTGGTGACAACGAACGACGAAGTAGATCAACGACCGACCTCCTATACGGTAAGATCTGTTGGCATTTCGACCAACATCGTAGTGCCTCTGCGCGCTTCTCGACCTCATCACTCGCTAGCGATTTGAGTGACGATTGTGCTTCTCGTGAGTACACACCGTAGGCACCTGCTTCCATCGTAGGAAAGTCCTCTTTTTATCATTAAGCATTGTTTTTATTTTTGCAATTTTTATCACATCATATTCACCACCCATACTCCTTCATTTGTTCTACTTTATCATCTTCATCTTCATTGTATTACCACCTTAACCACCCAACCTTTTTTTTCTTTTGTATTCCTTGTTTAAGAAAACTAAAAAAAGCAAAAATTGAAATTTAAAAAAATTAATTAAAATCAAAACAACAAAAATTTCAAACAAATAAAAAAAGAAAAAGAAAACAAACTTAAAGTAGTAACCGTCACCCCCAGCTTTCACCACCGACATCCATCGTTGTCATCCCCTCGAAGCCATCTCTGCCTGCCAGCCTCCAGACTGCAACCCTGCCAGTCTCCGCCAGCCACGATGTGCCATCCAGCACACAACCACCTGTAGCCGCAACCGTGGCCCTCCAGCACATCGCCTAGGCGCACACGGACCCATACGCGCTGCTCCACTCTAGTCCAAGCGGCCGTCAGTGGCATGCCTCTAGCGCCTCCATGAAACAACCTCCTTCAGCGTGCCTTCAGCCCTCCATGGCATGCCACTCGAACTGCAATTATCTGCCCTTCTACGATTGAGATAGGTTCTAGACCCATCGAAGTCGCGAGGTGACAACTTCTTTGACGTTGAGAGAGGACGAGCTGAAGGCAAGATCTGGTGGTCTGCACCACTGCCACGAGTTTCTTCGAATCTTGTCCAGCTTCTCTACTCTGATTCCGCCCAAAGCGGATCGAGGAGACAATTTGGGTTAAGCGTAGATCCCCATTCTCCAGGCTACTACACAGGTGAATCTTCTATATTCATCTTTTCATTTTTTTTATCTAACGTATGTTTTCCTTATTGATTCAAATCACAATCAACACAATCACTACATCCATCATTCCCCACCATCATTCATCATCATTATTTTATTTCATTTTTAAGTCATCACAATCAACACTATCATCACCATTACCACCATTTTAAAGTCTTCATTTTTGTTTACCAAAAAAATTAAAAAAATGCAAAAAAAAACACAAAAAAGTTGTAGGCTAGCCACCGCTCCTTCGCTTCGCCACTGACAGTGCCAGCTGCCTCCCTCGCCATGCGCTTACAACGACACAACACATTTAATTATGGCATTTAAGTATTCATCATAGGGCAACTAAACTTTTTTCCTATTTATAAAAATTCAAAAACATTGCATTTTCTCCTATTTTACATTCAAAAATCCATAAAAATTACAAAACGCCTGAATAATTCAAAGAAATTCATGTATATTTATTTAGATATATTGCATTTTTTAAACAAATATTTTTACAAAACATTAAGAAAACTCCCAAAGTCATAAAACATTGAAAACCTTATAAAATTATATTAAATCATAGAAAAATAACAAAATTATATTTTGAGTTTCTGAGCTTTTTATGACAAAATTACAAAATTATGTTTTTCCTAGAAAATTAAAATTGGGCTCAATATAACTTGATCGATATTTATTAATACCATTTCTAGTTTTCAATTTTCTGATTTCTTTATTTTATGTATTTCCTTATTAAAAATCCATAAAAATTTCAATTATTACCCAAAAATCACCAAAAATAGTGAAAATTTTATAAAACACCATAATATTTTATTTTTAAATTTTTTAGTTTATTTGTTATATCTTATAAATTAAAAAAACATAATTTCCTATTCCTTCTATATAAAGTGTGTATATATAATATCCTATATTATATTTTAAAATTAAAATAAAAACTGATATCAATTTAATTTATAAAAATATAATTAAAGTCCACAAAAAGATAAAAAATTATAAATACCAAAAAATTCCTAAGTTGTTTATTCATTTTGTTGCTATATCTCATGTGCTTCTTCATGGTTCGACCCCTACTGCTTGTTATTGTACACAATTTGGTAGGTTATATTAAATTTTAGCTCACTTCATTATATTACTTGATCATTATTGTAGGTTAATTGTTGAGAATAAAGTTTGACTGGGTACTGAGTGCTGAGAGAGGTGTCGATACATCGATTGTCGGATCAAACTTGTCAGGTATTACAGGCCCTCCAAGACTGGACGTTAAGAACTCCATCCTCATTTCAATTGGTTCCATTTCCATGGAGCATCAGTTTGTAAAGCATAGAGTAGACACAACTTATTTGTCATTATTCATTTCATTGTCTATTTCTCTCTTATTATATTAATATTTGAGAATATTCTGACCATCATCTTAGTTGAATTTTCTACAGGGATCCTGGGATTTCCTTGTAGATTCGATGCACCTAAGAGCCGTAGAGTCTAGTGGCTCTTTGCCTACTAGGAGAGAGCAATAGAGGACACAAAGAGCTGAGCATGATTGCCTTAGCATAAATTTAGTTTAAATTTAGTGTATGTGTTTGAGAGAGAGAGGGAGGGGGGGGATTTATTCATTTAATTTTGTAATAATACATGACTTGAACACTTATACTCTCACAAGTCCAGTTCATCAACATCTTGTTTACCTGGGGACTTGATATAATTTCCTGTGATTTCATAGTCTTCTACTTTTATTTCTCCCTATTTCCCCTTTGTTTTTATTTGTTTTCTATTATTTGTGTTTTTGCCTCCTTTTGTGGAATGAGCTCTTAGAGCATTAGGAGTGGATGCTCGATTAAATTAGGTCCAAAGCCCTAATAGAATTCCTGTGCCTATAGTCTCACGATTAAATTAGAGATCTAGTCAAATTGAATAAATTATTTCCTTGTTGCATTGCATATACTATAGATTTAAAATTTCTATTTTGCTTTCACATGGAGGTGGATGGGAAGCACTGCAAGTCTTCTTAATGAGCATCACCTCATCGTTTTTTGACTTGCATTGCTTTGCCATCTTCTCCCTCTAATTTTCCTCACATAGACCAAGCAAAGAATTGAATTTATCAAACCATTAGGTTTCTTGCATGAAAAATACCCAAAAAATAAAAACAAAAAAGGGATTGCTAAGAAAACAATGACCTAATTAAAACGCATTGATTAAACTTCATTATATTGGGTTCACAACACACTCATTGTATCCAGGTACCTTCCTGACAGAGTAAGGCAAAATCCTTATGTAATAAAACCCAAATCCTAGCCTAGGTACTTCCTTATCTATCTCCTAGATTCACGAAGTATTGACGCTTCTTTCGTATGTGGGTGAGTAGGGATTTGTATGCTTGTAGACATAGTTTGAAGTATTGATCTTTGGCTGTCCTTTAACTAATGTTTCTGTCTCCTCGTTCCACGTCCAAGTAGATGTGTCTACTTGCAGACTTGATTCTTAAGTATTGGTTTCACCTATCAGTTTCCACCTCTACTTCTTTTGCAGAGTAGTGATGTGATGAGAGACCTACCAACTAGGTCAAGTATACAAAATAAGCACGAGTTGATGTGACCCAAATCAGTAGGTATGAACGGATAAACTTGAAATTCAGCCCTTTAAGAGTGCAGGATTAGCACTTGAGATGTCATCGCAGTCGGGCCAAATTTGGTCTATCAAAGACCAATTGATTGATATTTCGAGAAGAATAAGATGGTCGTGTATTTTTTTACTTGGCAAGAAACCAAGGTCAAACCCAGGGACACAAACCTCTCTCGCATTATCTAGATTTTTATCTATTTAATTAAGCGTTGAGTTAAAGGATCATTGGTCAAAGAATGCATGAAGGACAAAACAAGACAATGCATTAAAGGAAAGAATGACTTTGCATTTTTTATAAATTTTTATCATACAAATAAATGCCATGAAATGCATCACAAATAATATGCCCTAGTACGAAATGATGAGCAAAGTTACCATGCATCAATTTTCAGGTTAAATTAAGAAGACCTACTTGATATAAAAGTTGAACAAGGCATATTAGACACATGGCTAACAAAATAATACCTGAAAATTCAAGTCTCCAAAATGAGAAATTTAATATGCCATTAAAAAGTACATCAAACAAGCTTCAAAACGAGACTGAAATCAACTGAAACGGAAACATAATGCTCAAGTTATGCAATAAAGAAGATAAGGGAATAACTGAAAGAAAACATGAAATCAAAATTACAAACATGTCCCTGGGAGGGACTAAAATGTAATTATGAGAAAGATCAGGACCTTGTAAATATCCAACAAGCGCAGGGGCATATATGCAATTATTAAAAAGCGCAAGGGTGCGAGCGCAAAATGCCCTAGGCACGTGCGATCCGGACATGATCTGAACCTGGATGTAATATGGGAAAGATGCGAGGGCGCCGATGCAAAAAGCCCAGAACCCATGTGCGCGAGGCACGTGAGTCTAGGCTCGGGTGGGGGCGAGGCTCGGCGCAGCTTCGGACGACCGTAGCAGGTGGCTCAGGCCACGTGGCAGCTCGAGGTTGCCTCGGGCGAGGCACGGTCCCACTGAGCCTCCGCGCTCCGGGATGGCGACGTGTCTGCTCCAGGGCCATTGGATATCCGCCGTGGGGGCAAGATCCAACGGTATCTGCTCTTCCTTCTCCTCTGCTGGGTGGTGGCGTGATTGGAGCACCAACGTAAGGCCTGGAGCTCCTCCGCGCCTCGCCGTGCTCGATGAAGGTCGGGGGAGGAAGCTCATTCCATGGCGATGATGATCTACGCTCGAGGAAGACGAGGGGATGCGTGGAGTCCACTGTCGACGCATGTTTGCCATAGGTGAAGCTCTAAAACTCAGCCCCGCCCGAGGACCGGCCAATGGAAATTTGGACCTGCAAGGTGTTAGATGAAAATCGAAGTGTGTGTGCGTGCGAGATGAGGTGAGCGGAGGGCTTAGGGGCAGAGAAGCGGAGCCCTGAGTGAGTCATCCTCTGCCTCCGGTGGAGGAGGAAGCTTGGGATGATGGAGGTTCTGACAGAGGAAGAATTTGATCTGAGTGGCTGGTGAGAGTGATTGATGATGGGCGGAGCTCGTGGGGAGTTCAAAGAAGGGTGAAGATGACTTTAGCGACCTATAAAATTACAAGAAGATAAAGGAAAAATATAAAAGGGAGTCGGAGGGACTTACCGGAGCTATGGCAGTCGGAGGCCTAGGCTTGAGGTTCTTGGAGGACCTCGGGGTCGTCGCACATGCTGGTCGGCCATTTCCAGCGAGCTCGGGCGGGGCGTGAGCCACCGCGATGCAGCATACCAGCTGCGGGTCTCACCAGGGGAATTGGGTCATCGTCGCTCGATCCTAGCTCCTCCCCGTGTCACAGGGAGGAGGAGGAGGGTTGGACCCTTCCTCTCGTGAAGGTGGACGAGGAGATACGGAGGAGGAGGCGAGGTATTTAAAGGAAGGAGGTGGTGGTCCAGGTGGTTGGAGCCGAGGATTGCGAGCGGATTATGGAGCGACTGGAGGCGGCTCGCAGATGGAGGACGTGCACACGAGGATCATGGATGAATGGGCATGGCTGTAGGGTGGTTAGAGAGTGGAGAGGATGACCAGGTCTATTGCTAAAAATGGATGGGAGGAAAGGTTGGCGCAGCGGAGATCGTGGAAGAGAGGTGGGCTGGAGGTAGGAGACGAAGTCTCGGCCGTTGGATCTTGCAATCCAACGGCCCAGATCGAAGTGCCAAAGAGCGGCGTGGATTAGGTTTCGGGTGATACGATCGAATGGAGGTGGATGAGCCACGTGTCGTGTTGGAAACGAAGCACGAGCGGACGACCGAGATTTACTCCAGCAATTGATCGAGTGGTGAATAATCAGCTTGACCGTGGACGGTATAGATCGAGGAAGCTGGGATGATCAAGCGGAGAAGACGCAACCACATGGCGAAAGGAGGGAAGGGCGCCGATGGAGGGTGATGATGAAAGCTCAGCTGTTGGATCTGGAGATCAACGGTCTGAATTGAGGCGCTAAGGAGCGGGTATGATTTGATCAAGGCAAAGCGATCGAGCGGTCTACAAGCCGCCACATGGCATGAGGAGAGAATGGCGGCAACGAGCAGCGAGGATTAGAAGCAGGGATGATTAGACGGTTAAGAATTGAGGCGTACGTGGAGAGGGCAGAACCGTTGGATCTGAAGGAGATCCAACGACCAAAATCACGGGCGGATGCTGCAAGGAGGAGCGGGCCACGTGGCTCACCCAGAACGGGCCACGTGGCTCACCCAGAACGGGCCACGTGGCCCAATCAGATTATTTGGAGAGAAAAGTTTATTTTTGAGGGTTTAAATGGTCGAATTTGAGAAAACGCAAAACATGAAAGATGTAGATCTTGATGAGATCTACAAGTTTCATGTTGACCAAAACTGGAGATAAGATCAAATGAAGCCACAAAATATTTTTGAGGGTATTTTTAAGGCTAAAAATACCACGGATTTTTGTTTTGTGATTTTTTGTGGTTTTTAATTTATTAAGGACTCTGATAATTACAAGACATTATCTGGATTTTTTTGACACAATTTTAAGCAAGGGGGTTAATAATGGACAATTAAGATGATGAAATTGGGTTTCATGACCCCCCTATACTTGAACTATGCTCGTCCTCGAGCATCAAAGAAAATGAAAAAGCTGGATTAACCCCCTTGTGCATGTGAGTAGAGGATCCAATATGTTCAAGTCTACTCAACTTTAGAGGTCCAAAATTCTAGAGTTCAACCCAGCCTTAATCAAGAGGTACCCAATTCCTCTAATTTTCCAGACTCTCTATGATGTACATATAATCTAAAGGATATGAAAATTAGTGTTGACTGCGATTTTGAGTGTAGAGTCAAATCGTCACCTAAAGTCTTGGTCCGAGAAAATCTCCTAAGGACCCAATCCTCAACACTAGGGAATAAATCAAATCAGGCATCCAGTCCACCGTCTCTTTAGTTGTCAGTCTTAGAAAATGTAGATGGTAGGCCAGTAATGAAGGGCATGGGATTGTGTCATTTCTTCTCTCCCTCTCATTGGAACAAGGATTCTCTCTAGTGCCTTTTATGCAACACACATTTTTTTGGTGTTGATCAGTGCATCCGTTAAGAGAAGTTGGAGCCGTCTGCACTTGTTTTCCTGGGAGTACACCGTGGTGTGTCTTTTTTGAGTACCTATCATACCTTCGACACCTAGACTTGTAGCATTTATGATGCAGAGCCCTTTTTTGGTGCAAGCCCGACTCCTGGTCCTAATAGCGGTGGTCCAAGTGGACACTTTGAAATGTTTGGTAGTGCTCGCCTTTGGTGGAAGCTCTTTGATATGTAACTTTGTGGAATGAGAGCTTTTCTTTGAAATTTCATTGACTTGTATAATTTATGGCTAGCTCCACTGCTTTTACCAAGAGTTGGCGCACATTGATCAACATTTTTTATTTATTCACACCCTGGCACTTAGGTCAATATCAAGAGATTAGTATAAGAACCAAGTTCTCATACTGGCTAATTTTGCGGACACTCAGGTTTCATGAAGCCTCCAAAGATTTTATCCCATCCTCGAGCATCATTAGATCAAATCCAAACTCAACTTCCTCTTCCTAATTCCTCAAGTGAAAATTCAACTCATCTCATCAAAAACCACAGTCGTGCATGTGATGTGCTGATCATATTCTTTATGTCTGAGACTAAGCATGGAATATAGCATGCAAATCTAAAAAACTAGGGGAATGTGGATGATTAAGTCTATGACCCTGATGGCTAATGCTGGTTAACCTAAAATCTCGAAGACCTCATAAAACTAAGTTTCCTTGATCATTTCAGATCCTGGGTGGAAGTGTGAAAGTAGAGGATTAATCTAAGTCGTTCATACAGAAAACACGCACACATTTTTTTTATTTTTTTTATTTTTATTTTTTTTAAAACTTCAAGAGATATTAGGACTGCCTAAACTCAATTGAGTAGATGCATCTACAAAGATGAATGGAGTGCTTACGGCTCTAGGGAGTGTATCGAATCAAACATGGCTCAATCAAGCAAGCAACACCCTTTAATTTCACCAACTCACACATGAAACCGGTCGAGGTTGGTTTATTATCTTGTCAGTTTTATTGGTGATAAAACATTAGATTTTACGCATAGAAAAAAAATGTTATGTGAAAATCAATGCGTACGAGGGTGTTGCTTTCCCAAGACCAAAGTTTTACTCCATTTTAGGTTGACTTGCAATTAACAGTCCCGGTTTTTATTTAAGGTTGTCACTGATTAATGGTAAGCACAAAATCAAGCAATCATCATCTACCGTTCATTCCCATATTCCGTTTAACCTAGGTGATCAAGCTAGGAAAGTGAAATCGAGAAAACCATGTATTCGATAAAAACCACGATCTAGGCTAAGCGAGAAATCATGCAGTGACTTGGCAAAAATCCGTCAAAAACTTGGGCCGTTTTGAAAACCAAAATCAATATGCATGCAAGTCGATAAAAGCCGTACCTATTATGCTTCTATTAGAGAGGAGAAAATATCTTTTAAATTGGCTAAGTGAAGCGAAACTACGTGCGTCTTGAATTAAGGTGTGTCCTTCCTACGAGCAAGCACATAAAAGTGTGAATTTGAAACTAAGCTCGAAGAGCCGTATGCTTGGTCCTAGGTCGACACTCAATTGGGGACGATCCCCACACAACCACATATATTCGTTCTTTTACAACCGCAAGCCTTCGATCGAAGACCGCTGTAAAGACGATTATTACAAAATAAAATGAGATGCAAAACTGACACATTTTTTGTTTCTTCTCGACATGCTCCAAGCGTGCTTCTGCGGCTCCTTGCAGTGGGTAGCTCCTGCTCCTCGCCTCCTTGAATCATGAAGGGACCTACCACAAAAACAATGGTTAGAGATCGATCGAAAAGAAAATTTTATAATGCAAGACAAATGCAACATAAATGAACAAGATGACCTATAAAATGAAACACTTAATTAAATAAACAAAATTCCAAATAATATAAGAAATGAGATGTGTCCCCGGCAACGGCGCCATTTGATAAACCTGAAATTCGGCCCTTTAAGAGTGCAGGATTAGCACTTGAGATGTCATCGCAGTCAGGCCGAATTTGGTCTATCAAAGACCATATGATTGATATTTCGATAAGAATAAGATGGTCGTGTATTTTTTTACTTGGCAAGAAACCAAGGTCGAACTCAGGGACACGAACCTCTCTCGCATTATCTAGATTTTTATCTATCTAATTAAGCGTTGAGTTAAAGGATCATAGGTCAAAGAATGCATGAAGGACAAAACAAGATAATGCATTAAAGGAAAGAATGACTATGCATTTTTTATAATTTTTTATCATACAAATAAATGCCATGAAATGCATCACAAATAATATGCCCTAGTACAAAATGATGAGCAAAGTTACCATGCATCAATTTTCAGGTTAAATTAAGAAGACCTGCTTGATTTAAAAGTTGAACAAGGCATATGAGACACATGGCTAACAAAATAATACCTAAAAATTCAAGTGTCCAAAATGAGATATTTAATATGCCATTAAAAAGTACATCAAGCAAGCTTCAAAATGAGACTGAAATCAACTCAAACGGAAACATGATCCTCAAGTTATGCAATAAAGAAGATAAGGGCATAACTGAAAGAAAACATGAAATCAAAATTATAAACAGGTCCCTAGGAGGGACTAAAATGTAATTATGAGAAAGATTGGGACCTTCCCTATAAATATCCAACAAGTACAGGGGCATATATGCAATTACTAAAAAGTGCAAGGGTGCGAGCGCAAAATACCCCAGGCGCGTGCGGTCTGCACGTGATCTGGACCTGGATGTAAAATGGGAAAGATGCGAGGGCGCCGATGCAAAAAGCCTAGAGCCCACGTACGTGAGGCACGTGAGTCCAGGCTCGGGTGGGGGCGAGGCTCGGCGCAGCTTCGGATGGCCGTAGCAGGTGGCTCAAGCCACGTGGCGGCTCGAGGTTGCCTCGGGCGAGGCTCGGTCCCACCGAGCCTCCGCGCTCCGACATGGCGATGTGTCTGCTCCAGGGTCGTTGGATCTCCGCCGTGGGGGCCGGATCCAACGGTATCTACTCTTCCTTCTGCTCTGTTGGGTGGCGGCGCGATTGGAGCTCCGGTGTAAGGCCCGGAGCTCCTCCGCGCCTCGCCGTGCTCGATGAAGGTCGGGGGAGGAAGCTCGTTCCATGGCGATGATGATCTATGCTCGAGGAAGACAAGGGGATGCATGGAGTCCGCTGTCGACACCTGTTCGCCGGAGGCGGAGCTCTAAAACTCAGCTCCGCCTGAGGTCCGGCAAATGGAAATTTGGACCTGCAAGTGGATAGATGAAAATCGAAGTGTGTGTGTGCGTGCGAGATGAGGTGAGCGGAGGGCTTAGGGGCGGAGAAGCGGAGCCCTGAGTGAGTCATCCTCCGCCTCCGGCGGAGGAGGAAGCTTGGGATGATGGAGGTTCTGACGGAGGAAGAAGGTGATCTGAGGGGCTGGCGAGGGTGATTGATGATGGGCGGAGCTCGTGGGGAGTTCAAAGAAGGGTGAAGATGACTGTAGCGACCTATAAAATTACAAGAAGATAAAGTAAAAATATAAAAGGGAGTCAGAGGGACTTACCGAAGCTATGGCGGTCAGAGGCCTGGGCTTGAGGTTCTTGGAGGACCTCGGGGTCGTCGCACATGTTGGTCGGCCATTTCCAGCGAGCTCAGGCGGGGCGTGAGCCACCGCGACGTAGCAGACCAGCTGCGGGTCTCACCGAGGGAATTGGGTCGTCGTCGCTCGATCCTGGCTCCTCCCCCTGTCACAGGGAGTAGGAGGAGGGCTGGGCCCTTCCTCTTGTGAAGGTGGACGAGGATATATAGAGGAGGAGGCGAGGTATTTAAAGGAAGGGGGTGGTGGTCCAAGTGGTTGGAGCCGAGGATTGCGAGGGGATTATGGAACGACTGGAGGCAGCTCGCAGATGGAGGACGTGCACGCGAGGACCATGGATGAATGGGCTTGGCCGTAGGGTGGTTAGAGAGTGGAGAGGATGACCAGGGCTATGGCTAAAATGGAAGGGCGAAAAGGTTGGCGCAACAGAGATCGTGGAAGAGAGGTGGGCTGGAGGTAGGAAACGAAGTCTCGACCGTTGGATCTTGCGATTAGGTTTTGGGCGATACGATCGAATGGCGGCGGATGAGCCACGTGTCGCGTTGGAAACGAAGCAAGAGCGGACGATCGAGATTTACTCGAGCGATTGATCGAGTGGTGAATAATCAGCATGACCGTAGACGATAAAGATCGAGGAAGCTGGGATGATCAAGCGGAGAAGACGCGTCCACGTGGTGAAAGGAGGGAAGGGCGCCAATGGAGGGTGATGATGAAAGCTCAATCGTTGGATTGGAGATCAATGGTCTGAATTGAGGCGCTAAGGAGCGGGTACGATTTGATCAGGGCAAAGCGATCGAGCGGTCTACAAGCCGCCACGTGGCGTGAGGAGAAAATGGCGGCAACGAGCGGCGAGGATTAGAAGCAGGGATGATCAGACGGTTAAGAATCGAGGCACACGTGGAGAGGGCAGAACCGTTGGATCTGAAAGAGATACAACGACCAAAATCGCGGGCGGATGCTGCAAGGAGGAGCGGGCCACGTGGCTCACCTAGAACGGGCCACGTGGCCCAATCAGATTATTCCGAGAGAAAAGTTTATTTTTGAGGGTTTAAATGGTCGAATTTGAGAAAGCTCAAAACATGAAAGTTGTAGATCTTGATGAGATCTACAAGTTTCATGTTGACCAAAACTGGAGATAAGTTCAAATGAAGCCACAAAATATTTTTGAGGGTATTTTTAAGGCTAAAAATACCGCGGATTTTTGTTTTGTGATTTTTTTGTGGTTTTTAATTTATTAAGGACTATGATAATTACATGACATTATCTGGATTTTATTGACACAATTTAAGCAAGGTGGTTAATAATGGACAATTAAGATGATGAAATTGGGTTTCATCATGAACTCAACAAGAAAAATAAGAAACCACTCAAACAATCAAATAAAGGCAATTAAAATAGTGTTAGCGGTCTCCGCTATTTATTTTAACCAGGTGTAGCGTCTAGGGTCGAACTCAAGGAACACAAAAATGTACGAAGGAGTCAGTAATCAGGCATCAAAAGGCATATTTTTGCTAATTTTTAATTTAACATTTTTAGTAGTTTTTAATTAGATAAGGCAAGCAAGAAAAATAAGGCAATAAAGCACGCAAGCAAGCCTTTAAATTTTTTATTAATCCTCAAAATACTCAAAAATCAGAAACAAAAATATTGTTACGTTTTTGAAACATTCAGATGTTTTTGGTAATTTTCTATGATTTTTTCAATTTTTGTATGTTTTATAAAAATCAAATAAAAGTGAAATATGGAAATAGTGCACAACCAAGACAATATTACAAATTAAAAAATTTCAAGTATTCTAATATCCTGGAGGGCAGTTTTATGAGATACTATATAAAAAAGGCTACAAATAGAAACTGAAATCCTATTTTTTGTTTTTTCTATATTTTTTTAATGATTTTTATGAGTTTTTGAGTCTATTGTAATTTTTAAGGTTTTTATAAGGGTTTTGAAATAAATCAAGTACTGGAGACAAATCACGTAAAAATAAATAAGCACTAAATTTTTTTGGAATTTTAGAATAAATTTTATTTTTAGGTATTTTATAAAACAAACAGTGAGATTTTGATGGTTTTTTATTTTTAGAAAATAATCTACTCAACAAAATAAATCCCAAAAATTATGATAAATAATACATGTCAGCAAGAGCGTACAATATTATTTACATAAAATTTATTTTGGTAATTATTTGATTCAAAACACAACACATAGTTTGTAGGGACCTAATTGTAATTATTATAAAAATCACAAGCCAAATAATAATACAACTTGGAAGTATAGGGCCTAATTTGCAAAAAGTTCAAATAAACACGCGCACAACACACGAGTCAGACAATCAGGGGTATAAATGCAAATACTATTAGTAAACAATCTTTCCATAATAATAACAAAGTCTAGAACCATTATTGCAATTAAACCAGAAGGTCAGTATTAGTCCACGTGATACACATAAGGGAGGATTAAAATGAAAATATCGAAAAGTACAAAGATCCGACTGTAAATTATCCAACGTAAAATAACTACGACAAATATTTACAAGACTTGGAAATAAAGCTAGAATATGAAAGGGATTAAGTGCAAATTACCCTTTATTCAACGCGATCCAACGGATGAGGAAGATCCACTAAGGGATGGACGGTCAAGATCGATGGATACCCCTTCGGCGATGGATGGCTCATGCTTGATCCTCATATGGATCCAACGATCGAGCACTCCCCAATGATGGATGGATATGATTAAATCTGGGGGAGGACCCGATCAGACGATGGAGAAGATGCCTAGAAGAACCGATAAAGAACTCTCCTCCGACGAGTTTTCATTAGCTTATACGCGCTGGTCTAGCTTCCTCTAGAGCTGCTCTGGCAGGGAGAAGGTCGACAACGATGGTCTGCAACTACTGGTGTGCTCAGAAAGGCCCAAGATCTCCGAGAAGGTCCCTGAAAAGCGTGGAAAGCTCGAGCTGTTGTGCCTTTACATGTCAACCTCCAGATGAGGTCCTCTTACATTCTGACCTGCACAACTAAACAACAGGGTTGAGGGAAAAGTGGCTTGACCCGTTAACTCACGAAATAGGTGGCTGGTGAGATGCGGTGTGGCCCTTCGATGAAGCGGCAGAGGAGGAGGGTCGAGGGCTCGTTCTGGGGTGAAGTGAGATGGATGAATGGGTGGAGAAGGTGGAGGGAAGTCTGGAGAAGGTGGTCGAGGTCTAGAAATGGCAAGTGGTGCTCCGGCCAAGGTGACTGGATCTCAACGATGTAAGCTCTACTAGAAATCTAAAACTCGAATAAAATGCGAAAAAGAACAAAACCTAAGCTACATGGTGTCTATTGTCGTCTAGGCTGGAGGTCAGGGACCTCTGGGGGTTATGGCCTCGATGGGTCGACAGACCGAGAGGCTTGGCTCACCTCATGACTGAGCACAATGGAGGAACTGCCATATCAGAGGTTCACAGCTCAAACACCTCTCTACATGAAGCCATCTCACATGCTATCACTCATGGGAGGTCGATGGAGCTCATCGGACAAAGAACGACGACCAAAGATGCAGAAGGAGGGGCTCCAAGAGGTTTTATATGTGACAGGGTCCGAGAAAGATGGAATGATAGCACGCAAACCAAGGGTCAGTTCCCTAGGGTTGTCATCCAGCGTGGATCATGGATCATCCCTCTCTAATCGGAGACGCCGATCAAAGACAAACTCGATCAGATCGGGTCTAGATAAATCGACGAAAAAGGAGCGAACCAGTTCGAAATGAAAAGGTGTCAGTTGACCATGGTCAATAAATATGACGTGGCCCAATCAGAAGAGGCTGAGGAAGAGGATAGAATAGACTACAGGATAAAACAAAGAGGCAAAATAAAGGACATTAAATGAAAAATAATTAATTAATTTAAATTAAAAATTAATAAAATAATAAATGTTCTATTTTTCAAAGAAATTTTCTGTGATTTTTAAATATTTTTGTGAAAAAATTTAATTTATATAAAACACATAGTATTATATATAGGTATAATATAACTATGTATTATGTAAATTTTTTTATTTTGTTATTTTTACAAAAAATACCCCAATTTTATATTTTATTTATTTTCAACATAATTTAAGGAGTACAAAAACAATTTCATTTTATTTTTATGAATTATTTACATGTATAGAGTAAATAGTGCATATTAAGTATATACATGTGTTTTGGCCAATGAAAGGAGAATTTTATTCTTATTTTTATTTAATTTTTCTTATTTCTATTTTATTTTTTCTATTATTTTTAGAAAAAATATACAATGATTTAAAAATAATAATGTCATTTTATTTTGTCAAAAATAATTATTTATACACATCGGTAGTATGTATAATGCAAAGTAGGTCCTATCTCTCCCTACTTATTTTATTTGGCGATCAGGTCAAGGCTTGGCCTTCTCTTGGGGTTCGGGTCACTCTATATTATTCTAAATACCTCCTTACGTTATCTTTTCCTTTATTATTTTATTTTTGAACAAATACATGCTAATTATACAATACTAGAAAATGCATGCTAAATGCTATGTTATTGTATTTACACCTATTTACATGCTGATTTGCCAAGATAAATAGCTAAAATAAAAGAATAAAGAGTGACAATCAGATATTCATCACCCCCTATACTTTACCTTTGCTAGTCCCTTAGTAAACACTTATTTGAAAAAGAAGTGAAAAGAGAAAGAAAAGAAAAAGAAGGAGAATCAAGGTTTATTATTAGACATTTCTTCATTAAATTCATGTATAGATCTCAATAAGACCTTTGGATTATTAGTTTGTCAGAACCTTATTGAGATCTAGGTTTAAGATTCAGCAACCTCTAAGTTCCACCATTCTATGGTCAAGAATCTTCAATAATCATGATCAGAACAAGTCTACATATGCAAACTCTAATGACTATGAATCTTTCCTTGTATTTTGTAAGTGATATGTAGCTTCCCACCTTAGAAATGATAAAGAAACAACCTCCCTCAATAAGGTAACTCTATATCCTCAGTCTAGCAGCTCTTTCCTTGAA